>CAEGAG010085062.1:0-11214 GCA_903067065.1 Brachyrhaphis terrabensis | reverse complement strand
TGTGAGTGTTGACCCGAATGCGTGTCCCTACTCTGGATTGCAGTGTTTCAGAGATCGACAAGTGACCGGGACAAAAGCGTTAAATCAACAAGCTGCTTATTATCCATTATTATGAAGTGAACATTGTGCCCCTGGACAGGTATAAACATCTCCATTGATCCATTGATGGCAAGATAGAAATATTTTCTCTGGCCACTCACCACCATAAAGTGCCCCCTTTCACAAAGACAGGGAGCAAACAATGAAAAGGAAAGAAGGCAAAGATGTGTATAGGAGGCCTGACATTCTGCTCCTTTGGTAAATAATAGCACCAGCAAACTGGCCTATCTGTAACCTCTAAAGCCGCTGTCAGGCAAGATAAAATGTTGGGCCCGTTTCTACGGAGTCTTGGAAAAGATCAACACGGCTGATGGAGTTTTATTTGTCTTTAATGTCACACTCAGTCTGGGCTCTCTGAAAAACAATCTCGAGTAAACACTAATGACAAGAATGGTCTTAGACACTTCAAATTGGACACTAAGCACAGCGCTGAAAAGCCATTGCACCCTGGTGGATCGCTAATCTGTTGAACCTCTGAAGTGGATAAGGCCATGATGAAAAAAAAAAAAAGAAGAGGGACTTTCATAATGTGGATTGATGATTCACGGGGCCCTTTCTGAATCTCCTGACAATTCAAGGGACAAATTCGACTTGTTTTGTGATTTTGTTGCTGTTATTATTTTACTTGTTCATTTGCAATCCGAGACTTCACTCAAACACGTTTACGAAAAATATCAAATTGCATGTTTTACCCAAAGTAATTGCGCATTTTTATGTCCTGTTGACACCCGTTCCTCGCGTCCTATCTTTTAACTGTGCTCCATTATGACTCCGCTCTTGTAAGCTGTGAATTAGAGGCCTGCTTTTAAGTTTAAATGGAGGCGTATCCTTTTTCTAAAGGGTCCTTGGATGAGCCCTCTGTCAAAGAGAGGGTGGGGTGGGGGAGTGGTGACAGACACTTGGTATGCTGTTATTTTGTGAACTACTCTGCTTAGTGTGAAAGGAGAGGGCATCTCTTCCCAGCAGGAAGTGGACAGCTCTTCCCCTAGTAATGATGCATAACTGGTACACTTTCATTCATTCTTGCAGGTCTCAATGAGGATAGCCCCTCAAACCTAACTATTATAGCCAAGCTAATGTCAGAGAGTAAGCTACATTCAATATTATATTTTGGTCTTTTCTGCAGTTTGATTACTGTCTTTTACAAACACTCATCCCCCCTTCACCACACCTACGATGTCGCCCGTTGCCCTTTAGCCACTAGACTTCTCTCTGGCTCTTTAATTTGAGCATTTCTTGCTTATGATTTTCCTGTATTTTCAAATGCCGTAAACAAGCACAGTGGGAAATTCTTGCAATAATTTTGACATTATTTTTCAAATTAGATTAAGTTACAAACTAGTAGCTGTTTGAAACAAATAAAATCAAGTAGAAGGAACTCAAACAGCTCGACACAACTACCATTACAAGTCGTTTCGGTTATGATGAATACTACAGTCAAAATGATCAACTCCAGTACTCTGGGTCCGGTGTCCTGCAGCTTACAGACTGGTGTCCCTGATTCAAATGGCTGAATCACCTCCTCAGTGTTCAGTCAAGTTCTCCAGAGTCCCGCTAATGACCTGATTATTTGACTCAGGTCAGCTTTTGGGTTTTTAAAGAGTTTTCTGTAATACACAGATGCAATTAATGAAACCCTTGACTGGTTACATCAGCACTTCAGATTTGAAAATGTAATTCTTACATTCTTATATTTCTTAATCTATTTTTTAAAAAATTGTGAAATTTCTGTGTGCAATCACAGAAATTTCCCAGTAAACTTACTATAAACCTATAATAATTTTAAGTACCTCTGCATATTAAAAACCATTGCCGCATCAGAGAACGATAAACAGTGAAAGCCTCCATAAGCAAATTATTACCGCTAAATTAAAACCCTAAGCACAGGCTGGATGGTAATAATGTTGTAGATCTCTTGAGCAACCACAACCTGGATGCTTAACTTTATTTATTTGTCTCCAGGCAGCCTATCAGACTGTTTTAGAGGCTGTAACAGCCTCGTGAAAATGTCTGTATAACTGCATTCATAAAACAGGTAATGCAGATTACTGTCTCTTCAACCATATGGATGAGCACAAATGTGTGTTATGGTTTCTGATTTTGTAGAGCACCCATATTATTAGCATGATGTACGACAGCAAAACAACAGCAATAATGACTCTCCTGGAAAATTCCAAGTCACTTCTTTAGTTGTTTGTCAGATAACTCTCTTCTTTGTGGTACAACATTAAAACCCCATTACTAGGGGTCTCATTTTAGTCGATAATAGGGTTCATATTTCAAAACACTTCTTTGTTCCCTCAACTGTTGATTGTTATTCATGCAATGCAAAATATAATCTCCATATTCCTTGCCGAACCTGCACTGATGTGTATCGCAAACTCTTGTTTGCCTCCTACCTTTCAAATCACGGCTTAATGCGATAGCATCAGGATTATTTTATGTTTAAACTTATGGTGTCAGAAATTTGCATAAGCATCAGAAAGCTCTGAATGAACATCATCTCACAAGGCCACAGGATTGAAATGATGCCCAGGGTTGTTTTATACCTTTCTCAAATTATTACCACACCGATTCTTGTTTTTTTCTGAGTGTTAATCTGAATTTCTATTTTTCTGGTTCCTTATAAAAAGGCGTGTTAAAGCTGTTTTAGCTGTGGTCACAGTGGGCAAAGGTGGCACATTTTTTTATGAGACAATAGTCACATTGTGATGTACCACAGAAACACGCTGCCAGTGTGGCTCCTTCAGCAGCGGCCCGCCTGAATTCACGGCGATTATAGATAACAACCACATTACAGCCGATACATCAAAGACCTAGCTTACCACTCAGCGGGGAGCCACTCAGGCACATTTCAAAAAGCTACCTATTCAACAGCTCTCACTGGAAGCATGTTATGCATTAAATGTGTCACCCAGAAAAAGTGCCTCTTGAGCCCATCTGATGCCAGCCTGCTGCTTATTTTTTTTTTTTTTTTTTTTAAATACAGCATAAACAAAGACCCAGAACTGAAAAACAAAAAAAGTGTATAAAATGCTAATCATGAGTCACTTCAGAAAAACAACTTAAAAATATGTTCTTTTTTGTATGCTAGTCTGATAAATATTTTTAAAGATTTATAAAAGAACTCAAATTACAAGTTATAAACACCATTACTGTCTATTTTATTTTGCAGTAAAAAATGTAGAGACACTTTTTTTTCTTTCATCTTTGTGCATGATATGTTGAATCATCGTGAAGCCATCAGTCAGATCAAGGTAGAGAGTATGTCAGCATCAGTTTCCAGCTCTTGTAACAGAAATTTAATTGGTTAACGTTTTGGGCTCTGACCAAACTTTCTACCACAAGAATCTGCTTTGACAAAGAAAAAAACTCCATTGTAGCTCTGGCTNTGTTTTGCATCATATTGACATATTCTCCTACATCAGTTCTGGCTCTCTGCAGCTCCTCCAGAGTCCTCATGGGCCTCTTGTTAATTTTCTCCTTGTCAAACATCCCATTTTGCATGGGTGGCCAAGATTTAGCAGGTTTAATGGAAAAACCTCAAGAGTTTACCAAAGTATTGTACATAACTCAATACATCCAAAATTAGATGAATGTGCATTTGCTTCCAGATTCTGTCATTCGTTATTTTGTAGCATGATACTACTGCAGTAATTCACAGTCCTTGCATTAATTATTCCAGCTGCTTTTCTCTTGCAGGTGTAAGTCCGGGGTGTATTTGTGTATTTGCATAGCTTCCCACCTGTTAATGACAGCGCTTGTTTTGCCAATGAATTTCCGTGTTCCTCCAATAAGACCCGGTGTCCTCCCACAGCTACCCTAATGACTGTTATCACACTACCTTGAAGAGCCGTAGCGGAGGAGTTATAATAACTGGCTTACAGGAACACCGCTAAGCTTATGAATTTTCACAGGTGTTTCATGCAAAAAGGTGAGGAAAAAAATCAGCAGATCTTCGAAGGAGAAACTTTGAAAATCATAATGCATTTGTTACATACAGTACTTTAAGGTTGCCTTTGTTTTGCATTCCTCTTATCAAAAGTACATGGCTTCACTATAAATTGATCATATTAGCGGATATATGTTCCTAACTATGTTTTCCTCAGTTTTTAGACATTGGCCCTGCTCTATGAAATCACTCAGCTTGATACTGACAGATTCTGCAGCCAAGAGGGTGTGAGAGCCTGCCAGACCTTTGCCTACACCCTTCAACTTTCTTGAGAGCTGAAAACATGCCAACCCTGCCTCCGATAACAAGCAGAAGATATGGAGAACCTCCTCTGGGCAAGAACAGAAGCCCGTGTGTCTAGGAGAAAGATTTTTTTTACTTCTCCCCCGATCCCTCAAATGGCCCCTCAGCCTCTTGTGACTTAGTCGTGCCTGGAACTGTAGATATTTCCTACAAGCAAGCTCTGCCATTACTGGGAGCTAAATTAAGAGTATTTAAGTGACTATTAAAACACCAATGCTCCACTGCCTCCGGCTGGCAGCGCCTCGCCCTTTATCCATCCGCTGCTTCTCATTAAAACAGCATAATTGCAGGTAAGCATCCTGCACTATCAGCTCGTTTAATTACCAAAGTGAGCGAGGTTCACGGTGCCACACTGGCCCAAATAAACCTAGGTAGCAGTCAAATAAATAACAGTTATCGTTAACAGTCCCATCCTGGTATATTACTGAGGGCAGGGCCTCTGCTGATGGAGCCTTATTAGCGAAAGAGAAATTAAAAGATTACAGTATTCTTTCACACACTAATGATATTCTGGCTGCTAAAATGTTTTGGTTTTTTTTACCCAATAATTAACTGATTCTGAATTTATTGCAATGAAAACACTTTTGGATGTCGAACAAATTGATTTTTTTTAGTGGTACAGAACTGCATTTTAGATAGATATTTTTTTAATTTTAAACCTTCATCTAAAATGTACTTTTATTTGCTAAACATTTCACATTATGCCTCAATTAATTAATGAGTCCAATGCTTTAGATTATGGAAAATTACTTGAAATTACTGACTAAAGCTACTGATCATATTCATATCCAAGCACTTTGCATACTATCAAAATTGCAAAAGATTCAGTTAGATACAAATATCTAACTTCAACAGACTGATTTTGAAAAATGACCACTCTTTCACATCGGGGATCATGTGGCGTAACAGCACCTCATATGGAAATGCCATGAGCAGCTGACCTTCACTGCATGTTTTCTGTTTTTCCTCACTGCACATTTCTGTCTGAACACTGCAAAAAAAAAAAAAAAAGGTCAACAGCACCACAAAACTCTTTAAAATGAAATCTTACCATGTCTTAAAAATAAAATGTTTTTTTTTTTTAATTGTTTGATGAACCCAGATCCAGTACAGCTATTTTTCCCTTTCCCCTAAACATAGAATAAGCCGTTTTGTTTTGTCTTTAAAATTGTGTCCTTCTGGACAGGATAGTGCACAAAGAAGTGTCAACCTCCTTCTCGTGTAAAGGTTTAACTTCTGCTAATCGGCTCTCAGATTCCACCTTTGTCATCTGCCTTCCCTTAATATGTGCTAACTGGATATATATTGTATGGGAATGTTCTTACTTTTTAACCTGCCTCTGAACCGTCAAATTTCTACTTGCTCTTGATCCTTCCATTTTATACATTTTAGCTCCTTTAAACCCCCTCAAAGCTTCTTAGTAACAGTTGGTCGATCAAAGCCACCACAGCCTTTCCATCCCTTTCCTGAACTGGAGCACAAGTTTAAGATTGTCTTTAAGGGGGACCTGGGGCAAAAAATAAAATGGTATTGTTTGGCCGAGATCTGGCTCTGAAAAGGAAAATGCACCATTGTTAAGCTGGAGCACGTCGTGTTGGAACTTGTAAGTGCTGATTTCATTCAATAAACTAAAAGGGTTGGCCGCCGTCCAAAACACAGCTGTGTGGTTTTGCTGCACTGAAGAGTGGAGAAACTGAGCAATGGTGTTACAGTTCCACCTTAATGAAAAGAAAAATAATACTATGAGGGTATTACTAATAATACTACTAATAATATTAAGAAGAATAACAAGAAGAATACAGGTAAAACATCCAGTCAAGACAGAAAAATATAATGTAATATATTATATTTTAGCCATGTTATTTGTGATATTATGCAAAAATTTAAACCAGAAATTTTTATGTAGACCCATCCATTTTTTTTTATTTTCCAAAATAAGGTGCAGGTGGTTTCTTTTCAATGTTTCTGAATGTGCAAACATCAATGTGAGTGTGTGTGAGTATGCCTTATTTATATGCTTTACTAAGTGTGCGTGCGTGGGTGTGCGAGGGGGTGTGTGTGGGTGTGCAGGGGTGTCCTTGTGAGAGCGTGCAGAGCTGTATCATTTGTGAGTCTGGGTCCGAGGAGGGGCGCGGTATCAGAGATCACAAAAAGTGTATGACAGCTGACAATTTCTTGCTTTTGATTAAGATTTGTTGATACGGCCATTCCCCGGGTCTGTCCCAAGCTCACTCCAGGGATTCTCTGCAGCCCCAGCTGTACCTGAGACAGCACAACCCATCAGCTGACAGAATATGGCGCCTTCTCCAGTTCGCCTGCCTCACTTCCCCGCTGAAACCCCCGTAATTAGAGTCTGGGCAACATGCAGAAAAAACACCTACAGAGAGGGCCATGTCATGGACATCGCCAATTATGCAGCCATTTTTGCTCGTGGATGCAACCGGCTCCTGTCGTAATGACACACAAACACACAACTGAGTGCGCACACACAGCGAAGAACGCTTTTACAAACACTCACATGCACGTCTGGACACAGTGACATCTTTACAGGACCGAGTCCGGTTTAGTCTTGACACATGCATATTATTGAGTAGTTTCAGTGCTAAGCATATGATTATTTCTGCTTTTTCTTACTTTAAATTCTCACCGCGACTTTCAGATTTACACCTTTCGTACACCCTGGATTGTTTTTACATTTTTCACACATTCTAGGAAAAACTTTCGATTGGAACTCTGCTAACTTGACTGCATTGTGATGCACTGCAAAACTTAAAATTATTTTTACAAAGAAACTTGCTGACATTAATATCGTCTCTTGGCTGTCTTCTTTTTAGTGTTCCTATTAAATCAACCCTGAATAATACAACATAAGTGGTCTATTATCTTCAGAGGGGGAAAAGCATGCTTAAATTTAACTCCAGCCAGAAGACTCTGTTGACTGCAGGCTAATGTCTTTAAAACACCTTCCCTGCCTAGAAAAAGAGGATGAAAAGTTAATTGCAGCATTTGCTCATCGGTTAGACAGAGGGGCCACTCAAAACGTCCCCTCATTTGTGAATTAGAGACACACATTTAGCCACAGGAAACATGAAGTGGGATTGCTCTCTGTGAAGAGGAGGTTAAGTGCACTAATGGAAAGCAGTTAAGTGTTTGTTATTGTTGCTCTGTTATTTCTTTTCTCCCCTTCTGTGTTTATAGCTTGTGGTCATTGAATTTCTAAAATGTTTAAATGTTGCTCCTTTAATTCATCTAGTCACTTATAAATAGTGATTTAGAGTGATCGTAAGCGCTTGTGATTTCCTGGTCGGACTCCTTGGTATACCATGGCGTTTCAATTGGAAGAATGTTAAGAGGCCATTCAGCAAGATCCAGTTCAAAGTTCTTAAACTTTGCAAATGAATATGCGTCGCAAAATGCTTTCAGTATATTTTGTTTAATTTAATTCTGAGTGTGTAGAATATTAAAATTCAAAAGACACACAATTACACCGACTATGTAATTTATGTTAAGAGCTTAAAAGAAACTTTTTCTGTTGACTTTACTTCACCAGGGGCAAATCCTGTACCAACCAGGATGCCGTGGTGGTGCGGGGGGTAGAGCACAACCCACATAAGGAGACATTATTCCTCAACTCTGCCGTCGCAGGTTCGATTCCAGCTTTATGACCTTTGTCTCTTTCATTACCCACTTTCCTGTCTATACTCTCAAATAAAAAACAATCCTTTATTAATTTGCGTTTTATCTGAAGTAAACTAAATGATTTGAGTAAGACTGACTTAAATTTGCAATTGAATTACTTGCTACCAATTTAAGCAATTCAATCAAGTTGGTTCAACTATTTTCTTTTTTCAGTGTAAGGCCAAATTAGAGATGCCAATCAACCCAACAGTCATGTTGTTGGACGTGTTTGCACAGAGAGAGCATGCAAAATGGATGGATGGATGTAAAGCCATACGATCAAAATAAATTCAAGTGGGCTTAATATGATTTTGGTCATAAAGGAGAACAGAACCTCACTTCAAAAATTTTGAACATTCCTTTTGAGGTTTTTTTTGTCACAAGCTGACTTTAATCACACTCCCATTAGAGGTGTACAGATCATTTACATGTTTTATAATCAGTTGAATGCAGACAAGCAAACTGTAGCTATTCAAGCTTAGCAGCCTTGTCAGGTTTTTTTAGTTGGCAACTGTCCTCATTTTGGTTTAGTAATGAATACATCCCTCTGCGATTGTTTGACCTTTGAGGAATTTTGGCGATTATTTGTGCGACTCCTTCCACCACAGCTTGACATGAATAGTAAATGTAATCCTCCTGATTATGTTCAGTGGAATTGGTATTTCCGTATGTTAGTTAACATGGTTAATAGTGTTTCCTTCTTCAGAGGTTTCTCAGAGGGGGGAATTAATGGCTATATTATGGCAACTATTGTTAGTTTCTGCGAAGCACGAGGAAAGCATAAAATGCTTGAAATTGTATTTGTCATGTTTAACCTAAATCCGGGGCATACAGCAAAGCAAGGCCTCAGAAGGAGGGGAAAATCCTTGGTGCTTTTCTGAGCTGGCTTTGACACAGATCTTAAGCATAACACGCCGCTTCTCGCAGAATAAAACAACCCCTGCAAGGCTGGGAGACTTTTGGAGCAACCCCTTCTAATGAGAATTTGGTGTAATTGATGTCACAATGTGGCAAGATTGGGATCATTTCTCAGTTTCTTCTCTTTGTTTGGTGCCATTTCAGAAATACGCCCTCTGAACTTTAACAGTCATTTATTCTTTCATTTCCTTCTCTAAACAAAACCAGGGCCCTTCTTTCTGCTCATCACCTTGCCAGTATAAGAGAAACATCATCCTGTCACGGATGTAACAAAACCATTAAACGTGCAGCATTAAAGGAGGACGAGAAGCAATTAGCCAAGAAATTACTCTGATCTTGGTGACATTTGGGGGAAATTGTAGCACAATATGCGCCGCTGAGGCTTGATTGACAGACTAATCCAAGTTTGATGGGTGCGGGTCCACGTTCCGCGAGCAGAGCAGGTCGCCGGCAGATAACGAGTACAGCTGCACAACCCTGATAGCTCTGTCCGCCACCGTTCGTCACTGGGCAAATTCCTCCGGTTTAAAACGATGATGAAAGTATCGACCATTAATGACAGGATCATCTTCCTGCCTGAAATAAACGCTCTAATCCCTTTTGCCAGGTCCATGAATTCCTAATATCGGTTATATAAACTGGGGAAATAAATCAGTGTTAGCTCAGTTGTGTTTGTAAAACTGTACCACGGCTTCTTGCCCCCTGTTTGAAATGCAAGACAGGCAACTGAGGACATCTTGGCTTAAGCCCTAAAATCCAATAAGTTATTGTTGATAGATTAACTGTCTCACTGCAATAAGAATTGCAAATAAGTGAAGAATGAGGTGAAATCTAACTTAGCTATTGTTAATCACTCAGTGTGTAAGACCGTTGGTGAATTTTAATAAATGTCACAATTTTTCATTGGCAGGGTAACAACTGCTTGATGAGAACAGTATCCTCGTAGATTTTTAATTGCAGTGGCCCTTCAAATCCTGATGCAAGAATAATAAAATAATTTTACTTATTAAAATCTAACTCTTAATTAGATTTTTTTTTTTTTTTTAGTACATTTTTTTGCATCATAAAAGATGCATTAGACATTAAGGTTGTATGTTTATTGCAGCAACCCCAACCAAGAGCATGTCGACTGTATAGATTAAAAAATAAATCAACTATTAAACAGCTGACACACAGAGCCATAAAATATATCTGAAATCTTAAAGTTTCACAAATGATACACACATTTTAGTCACTGTTTGCAAGGCATTTTTTGACTTCTACCAGAGGGAAAGACAAGGAGAGGGTTTGTTGAAAGGCTAAGGATACAATTCTCAAAAAATATACATCATAAGAATAAATTTTGAAAAAACTGATAACTATCACTGTGACTTTTTTGCATCAATAGATCATATACTGGCATGTAAAAAAAAACTATGTTGTAAAAAATGATTGATGATAAAATTGAATAGATATTAAAGCTTTTTCACCTTTTTGCATTTTGACAAATTCGTCCACCATTTACTGATATCTCTCAAACTAGACGAGTGGAGCTATTTTTCTTTTTATTTATCTCTTCTTTTTAGGAGTGATATCATAATGCTACCTAAATATAGTCATTAGGATGACTGGAAAGCCAAATTAAATGGCTGATGAATATTTCATAAACTGGACACACGGTTTGGCAGATGGTGGAGTGAAAGCCTCTCAAACTGAAGGGGTGCAGCCTCCATTCAGTTACATCAAGCGCTGTCGTCAATCACAAAATAAAGATGTGCTTGACTGAAGGGGCTCTTCAGTAGTGGCATAAAATTAAACTAAAGTATCTGGGGGGGTTGATTGTTTGTTTTCTGATCATGAGAAAAGTGCAGGATTATATTAGCACATGTTATGGATTAGAACATCAGAAACTGAATATAAAATATTTTTTTGTCTTTTTTGCTTCCGAATCATTTTAGTGTTGGTTTTATTTTTTTACAGTGTAGCATATAGTCTTACCACGATTTTCTTTGTGAATTTAAAATAGCATGTTAGAGTAATTTAGGGTTTGAAATTAAGATGATGAGTGGCTGCTTAATTGAGTTTCTTTGTATCTTGCGTTTATATCACCCCACACCTTGAAACTCATATAAACAGTTTAACCATATTTTAAAAATTAACAAATATAGTGTATAAAACTGCGACAGACTGGCGACCTGTCCAGGGTGACCCCACCTCTCTCCTGGAACGTTAGCTGGAGATAGACACCAGCACCTCCCGACCCCATTAGGGACAAGGGTGTTAGA
>CAEGAG010085027.1:0-30192 GCA_903067065.1 Brachyrhaphis terrabensis | reverse complement strand
TTTTTTGTTTGCTGCATTTCATTCGGGGGTGTTTTCTTTTTTGTTTGCATGTTTTCTCTTTTGCTGCGCATTTGCACCTGTCGGCCACCGTAGTTTAGTGTAGTGAATGGAGCAAGTCAAAGTAAGACAAGATGCTAGTTATACCCCACATGCCACTGACAGCATTTAGGCTAACATAAGCATCTTGGCTAATTTTAGCTTATACACTAATTTTAGCACACTGAATGGAATAAGTCCATGTTAGTCAATATGGTTGTAATTCATCACATAGTAATGAGTACAGCTTAGCTAATGTTAGCATTGTTGCTAAGTTTTAGCATCAGAACCCCTGATTTGGATTCAGGCACACTTTGGCAGGTCCTGTTTAAATTTCTTCAGAAATTTTCTAGTAGCCTATTACGTGTTATTAATTTGGTGTTAAAAGGGTTAAAAAGGTAACGAACTGCCACGAAGTATAAATCAGATTTTTCCTTTTGTGTTGAACGTCTGTTTTATATTTACCACCAGTGACAAAAAGAAACAAAAAAAAAAACATTTCCACTTCTTCACAAAATTCACCAACTGCACAATTCTTAAGTAGTATAAGATAAGTAGTATTTCAGAAGAGCAGATGAAATGTTATGTTTTTTGAACAATAACAATATTTGTTGTTAACTTGTTGCTAAGAGATGAGCGTGCTTTCTGGTAACCAAGTGCCACGAAGTAAACATTAGATTTTTACTTTTACAAAATTTCTTGTGTCTAAACATGAGCAGTATTTCAAAATAACTTATGTTCTATAAACAATAATATTGCTTATTATTAATTTGGTATTAAGAGATTAGCGTTTTGTTTTTTTTGTTTTTTCTGGCAACGAACTGCCACGAAGTATAAATCAGATTTTCACTTTTGTGTTGAATGTCTGCTTTATAATATAGGCCTATTTACCACCAATGACAAATAAACAAACATTTTCACTTTTTTGCAAAATTCACCAACTGCACAATTCTTAGCTAGTATAAGGTAAGTAGTATTTCAAAAGAGCAGAATAAATCTTAGGTTTTTTGAACAATAACAATGTTTGTTGTTAATCTGTTGCTAAGAGATGAGCAATTTCTTGTGGTGACCAAGTGCCACGAAATACAACATCTGATTTTTACTTTTGCAAAAGTAAAAATCAAAAGGCAGTACATTAGCATTAGCATAAACATTAGAATGCAGTTCCTTTTCCCTAAAATAAGCTTTTTAGCTATTTTTTAAATTTATTATCCATGTTTAGCACACTGAATCGAGGAAGTCAATGTAAGACAACATGCTAATACCCCACATCCCACTGGCAGCATTTACGCTAACATTAGCATTTTGGCTAATTTTAGCTTGTACACTAATTTTAACATACTGAATGAAGTACGTCCATGTTACTCAATATGCTGTGACTCTCCACGTGCTACTGAGCATTGTAACTTACTTTAGCATTTATGCTAATGTTTAGCCTCAGAAAGCTGAGCATAATGCTTCTGCATGTTGGTGTTCCCACTAAAGCCTTTTTTTTCCCCCCTCCCCGACTTTCCCTTTATGACAATCTTACAACGTCCTGCAGTGTGTGTGTGGTGTGTTGGGTGGTGGTGTGTTTTGAGTATGCCAGATCTAAAATCAGGCATATTCAACATTGTCTTGGCCTGATTATGGCAGCCTGTGTGGTTTTCCCTGAGTGGGAGCAGAACGCAACTCGTTGAATGTGACAGGTAGCCAATCAGAAAGCGCGGTGACGTCAGAACGGAGGGAATCCCAAACAGTTGACGTGGCGCGAGAGTCCGGTGAACATCGGAGGTGATAAGTGGAAATGTTTATTATATGCGGTTATTTTTATTCAGTTAAAAATGTTAACTACGAAATAACATAACTCTCCTCCAAATCATAGTGCAGCAAATAGAGCGGCTGCTCCCTCCGTCTTTTATCAAACGCCTTTTCTTTTTGTTTCGTCTTTTATCACTTAAAATGAATCCACAAACTATCACTACTGCTTCTACATCGTCATCCGTGTTTGATTATTCTAAATTCACGTTTGGTATGTTGGGGGTTTTACTGGATTTTCTTCTGGAACCGGGATGTTCGTGAGTGGAATCGGTTCTTGTGTTGCTCCTGCCGTGTGGCTGGACACACGAACCGATCGAACCTGTTGGACTTTTATTGGCTCTGTGGTCACAGAGGTTTGGAAAATCGGCCGACAATCCTTAAATCTTGCCAACCAGACCTAAAACTCACAAGCTCTACTCCTCTCATCTCGTCTCGACCCCTGCCCTGGTCGCTATGGTAACGTTTACATATCCCTTCAAAATAAGATACAGATGCACCACAAAACGAACATTTTACTTTCATAAAAATTTTAACTCACGATAACGACTAATGGGAGCTCTGAGCTCGTTTCTCTGCAACGAAAAGTCCCATTTGAGAGACAATGACACCGGAAGTGTTGCTTATACACAAGGTGCTACTTGGTCTGGTGAAGCAGTTTGAAGCTTCATTGCCTCATTAACATCCGGTCACCATATCATGCAGAGTAGTTTGAAATGTGGGAATCACCTACCGGGATAAATCCATTCTCCTCTCTTCTCCGGGCCTTTTCCTCTTCGCAAAGAAACTAACCGAGAGAATCCGGTTAAAGGATTTTCAAAATAAAAGACCCTCCAGACTCAAATAATACATAAAACTTAAATATTTAAGTATTTCTTGCGCGACCCGGTACCAAGTGGTCCATGGACCGCTACCGGTCCGCGGCCCGGGAGTTGGGGACCACTGCCCTGCAGGGCTCTGTAAATTCTAATTGAAAAATAGGGGGTGTATCAATTTATTTTATTCAATTTTTAATCTCTTTTTTACTATTGCTCAACCCACTACTTGCCTTTCACAATAAGCAATAAATTAATTAGTTGCATAATAAATTAAAGCGAGCTCAATAGATTTATCTTTTCTTTCTTTCTACCAAAAAGCAAAGTCTTCAGTCTGGTGTTTTGGTCTCATTCAGCCCTTTTTCTAGAGAGACTAAACAATTAATTTTATTTGTTGTTGTAGTTTTAGTTGTTTATTTTGAATATTTAAAAAGTTTTCCAGTTCCAGTGTTAAAAGTCCGTTAGAAGTTTAAGTTTATTGATTTCTGACTGTGTGTTTTTTTTGCAATATTATTCCGTTATTAGTTGAAAATGGTCTCAAAAGAGCAATATTATCGCAATAATTTCTGGAACAATTTATCTTCCAGCAAATTTTATTATTTTGCTGGAAGATGTTATTATAATAAGCCTATGGTGACATTAAATATGTAATGTTTGTTTTCTTTTTAATGAAACTTACATACTGCATCTTTACGGTGTTATTGATAGGATGTGTCTCTCGCTTGCCATTTGCAGCTGAGCTGCAGACTTTCTGCAGGTGCCAGTCTGTGGTCAGCCATTATAAGAACAGTTTGTTTTGACTTCTAAACTGATTAATCACAAGGGTATAAGTAATAATTTACAAGACAATTTTTTAAAAATGTGACAGAAAAAAACAGATAAACTTATTGGTTGAACAAAACATATTTAAAATATTCAAGTTTATCTCTGTTTTTATCAAACATTTAAAACTTTTTTGGCCAGGTTTTCAGCTTAAATTCGGAATTTAAAAAAATGTGTAAACGTTTCAATGTTGGACTGAATCGAGATTTTTTTATTCTTTTTAACTTCTGTCCTTTAAAGAAATTAAACATCTCGTCCTGAAATGAATTTTTATTATAACGAAGATGAAGAGAGAGAAAAAATATCAGCTCAAATTAAAGACGAAAACCATATTTTCCACATTTTAAATTTCTTACGCGAAAATAATCCTAATATTCGTCATTCCTTGGCGATTTATCAACCGTTCGTGACATCATAAGACTCTGTTGTGGGGCGTGTTTGTATGACGTCCGTTCATACGTATAACGTATGAACGGACGTCATACGTCAGGGTCTGTATTTGCTCGTTCTGTTTCTCTAACCGTCACTTTACACTCGGTGTTCGCAGAGCCTGGATCACTTTTTGTTGAACAGAAATCTTGAAGTTTTTCGTCAAACTAGATACATATAGAGATATTATGACTAGTAAAATTAGTTTTGAAGATATGGTCACCGTCAGCACCCTGAGGGGTATGATCCACTCACTGTTCATCAACCTGACCTGGATGGGGTGGATGCGTCTGTCTATTGGAGACAGACGCTCGCAGCACCACCCGCGTTCTGGTCCAGATTTTGGGAGAAATCTCGGAGCTTTTTACGTCCAAAGTTCTGGATTGTCTCCCAAAGGATAAATTCTCCACTGAAGCCATCGAGGCCATTGTTGGCAACAAGGTGCCTGAAGCATTTGCAAAGGTCGCAAAGGTCTACGGAGACATCAGTACCGAACACACTGACAAGTTAAATCAATTAATCGTAGAATACGTGGCCGATAGAGTCAGCTCCACCCCAGACTCCATCGACCCTACGAGAAGTCTCCTCGTGAACGCTATGGTAGAAGAAACCAAAATCATAATAAAAGACCTTTTCATCAGACTGCACGCTTCTGAAGAATCCAAGAGCGTTAAGAAGACTTCCTTCTTCTCAAAACTCAAAGATCTTCCAGGGAAGATCAGAAGATTCTTCCCCAAATTCTCTCGCAAACATTCGGCGAAGGTTGCTCCAATGCCAGAAGAACTGCAAACTTCTTCCACTGAAAAGATGCTGACCCTGGGCAGCGAGGTGGAAGAAAAGAGAAAGTCTGCAGGACATTCTGGCATCACACTGGATTCATACTGTGAACCTGCAGTTGAAGGACGTGCCGAAGCGAGAGAGAATTATTCCCCCATAGCAGCCTTCGTTCATCCTTTGCCAACTGAAGAGCTGAAGGACGAGGAGTCAGAACAGGAGCCATGTTTTGATGAAACCTCTCCGGTGGAGCCTTTCGTTCCTCCAGATGACCTATCTGATGTTGTCGATTCAGAATACTGTCTCTCCAAAGATTTGCAGGAACAGGTTTTAAAACCCAAGCAAACTTTTCAGGTAGACTTTGTTCTTCCAGGACAACTATTAGATTGGGAGATGGAGGAATTCGAACCGGAGCTGTGGTTTGAAGAAAGCCCCCCTGAGGAGGGGCTTTATATCATAGCACATCCGGGGGCACAGGAGTTCAGGCTGTATCCAAAGTTCAATGGCTTTTCAAACCCTTTGTCTCCTATAGAGGAAGTTTCAGAGTATTCCTCTGATTCATCTGGCATCTCAATGTCTGACGGACGGTGAGAAGCCAGCTTCCTCAGTGGAAACAAAGGAAGACAAGAAAGATTCATTGTCTTTGTTGATACACTGCCTGATAGCCCAGGCCATTACAGCTTCAGGTTTTCACTTTTCTCTTGAGGACATTGGTACCATGCATGAACGGCTCTTAGAGAAAGTTTGGGCTGACGTTCAGGGGGAAGACATTGATGGTGACCCAGAAACGATCTACAACGATTTACACCAGCCGACATTTGAGGAATTTATCCTTTTATCGACTCTTGGAAAGCGTCTTCAGATTTCATGGCTTTAAATTGATTTCAGCCTCTGCAGTCCTTTGGAAGTCCACCTCGGAACGGCCGCGTTGAGGTCTGTAGTTTGTGTATAGGTTTTCTCTAGCTACTCCAGTTTCCCGCAAAAAATATGTCCAATGAACCTGCATTTTGGGTGAAGTCCCATCATCTGGATATTTGTTTGGGTTTCTGTGATCAACTAAGTTACCTACTTGGTGAATGATGAGTGTGTTGTTGGTTCTCTCTGGGTGCTCCGGGTTTTTCCCAAAAACAGAAACATGTTGGGTTCGTTCATCAATTTTAGAAAATTCTTCTTTTTAATATTCTGAGTGAATTTTGAGTGCGATGTTTGATCTCTTTGTTCTTATTTGGGTTTTCTCTGGGCACTCAGTTTCCCTAAGATAAAAAAAAAAGTCCAATGAACCCAGCGTCCATTTTGGGTTCATTGGTGTTTCTATAGCTACTTAGTGTGTGTGTGTGTGTGTGTGTATTTATTTCACTACTGTTAAAATGACTTCCCTTTGTGAAGACTGTGCAGTAGACCTCTGTCAGAACCAAAATAGTTGGGTTGGGTGATAGCATCGCCATAAAAACCAGAACATTTTGGAAGAAATTTAAAAGAGGCCTGCCACAGCGTTTCGAACACTGGGTTTCAACATTTCAGTTGCAATCCAGTGTTCTGTTCTAAAGCTGAAAATTTAAATGTAAATATGTTCTTTAATAAAACACTGTAAAAGTGTGTCTGTTCATCAATGTCAACATAAAAATCATCAGAATCATTTCTATCAAATAAAAACATTGTGCTCTTTATTCAGAAATCCCCCCAAAACAATTAAATAATCACATCAAAAGTTAGAAACACTGTCTTGAGCAACTGTCATCTTTATTATTGGTGGAGAGATACTGCCCCCTATTGGCACTATGTCAAACTGTCAATCAATTAACTCACTTTGTTTAGGTAAATTGTCAACATTAAACACAGAAAACAACTGTGACTGGTGATGACTCAGAATTTTTATAACCAAAATGATGAAATCTTTTAAATCCAACCCCAAGAATATGAGTAAATAACAAAAAAACACAAAACAATATTAATTGACTATTTCCTCCCCATGTGCCTGCACTACACTTTTACATGTTCACTGTAGTTCAACTTGGTGGAGTTAGTCTTTAAATCATACATTTTTCTTTCTGAACTTGTACGTGGGTCATGGAAAATTATATTGAAGGTCATGGAGAGTCATGGAAAAGTCATAATTTTTTTTTTCTCTAAATACCAGTGGGAGCTCTGATTTTGGTCTTGATAAGAACAAAATCTCAACATAACTACACTTTGGTCCAACTGATGATGCAATTTTGAAATATTAAATGCCTGATGTTTTTATCAGCTTCTCAGTAGGTCTTGTACCAAATACTTGCTTACTGTAGTAAGCAAGTATTTTTGCAGTAATTTCTTGGATGGCTACTTTTTACTTTTACTTGTGTAAAAATATGTTGAAGTACTCTGGGTACAATTTTTGGGTGCTCAATCAATCTCTGATGTTGAAGAAGAGGAGGATCTTTTGTGTGCATCTCTCTGTGAGGCAGCAGCGTTCACTGGCTCTAAGGAGAAGAACGTCCCTCCTCCTCCTCTTTCTCCTCTTTCTCCTTCATCTTGCACATTTATGAATGAGATCATGATGTCAGCAGCAGGGCCCTCCCTCTCTGATGCGGGAAAAACCTCACTATCAGATAGAGAGACGGTCCCCCACACGTCTCTAATCCTGACGGAGGCAAACATCTCCATCCTCCTGCTCTCAACCCCCTCCTCTTCCTCTCAAGACTGAGGATGAGTAATCCAGCCGGTGAGGGAGGGGAGACGAGAGAGGTGCGCACACAGTGAGGGAGAGAGAGGGGGAGGAAGGGAGGAGACCATTGCATCATCACCATCATCATCATCAGTGAACGTGCAAAACGACAGGCTGAGAATTCAAAAAACCGTCCTGCTGAGCCGAGTCTGATCGAAGGAGGCTAATTCCTGAGCACTCACTGCCAGCGCAGGAGGAAGGAATCAGGAGAGCATCATCTACGGCAGCCGGATTTCACTGAAGCACCTGGACCACACCGCTGAGTGAGGGAAGGATTTATATTTAACCTCCTTACATCTGGCTGACCCACAGGGATGAGGCTAACTCGTGGATTAAACGCTGAGTGAGTCATCCTTTCGTTTGGAGGACATGATCGTACCCCAAGAAGCAACCAGCACATCTTCCTGCCCCCTCAACATGTAACCATCCAGGGACAGAGAGTGGGCTAAATATCTGGATCCATCTCAGTGACGGGACTCACTGCTGTCCGTGTTGGACACACTCCTCTTAGGACCTGGTTTATCAGTGTGTCGGCATGTTTTGCTTCTGCCTGCAGAGTTCCCTGCTTAAGCTCCAGGCTCTGGATGTGGAGGGAGGGTCCTCGCGGGGGACGTCCCCAGAGGAGAGCCCCTCTGCCCTGGGCAGCAAGGAGCAGAAGAGCCCCTGCGTCCCCATCGAGTTGGGGGGGAAGGACGGGAGGACGACAGCTCTCTGCCACAGAGCTCCAACAGATGAGAACCACCCACCAGGTATACCTGTCTGTCTCTGTCCCCACCTGTCTGTCTCTATTCCTACCTGTCTGTCTCTATTCCTACCTGTCTTTCTCTGTCCCCACCTGTCTGTCTCTATTCCTACCTGTCTTTCTCTGTCCCCACCTGTCTGTCTCTATTCCTACCTGTCTGTCTCTGTCCCCACCTGTCTTTTTCTTGTCCTCATCTTTCTCTTCCTGCCCCAACCTGTCTGTCCTCACCTGTCTGTCTCCGTGCAGGTCAGATGGTGTCCCTCTTAAGCTCCTTCTGAACTGTTTTCAGGTTTTTGTCTCTGGGTTTCTGATGAATCAGCTCCTTCTAGCCTCTCTCAGAGTGGGTGTGTGTGCGTGTGTGTTTTCAGTCTCCCACCTCCCTTCAGCGATCAGCTATTTATAGCTACCGAAGTAAAACTCTGTGAAGCACACTGACCTCCTTCAGCTCCTCGACTCTCGCTCAAACTGCGTGCTTCTCCGAAGCTGATCTGTTAGCATTTGCTGAGAATTTAAAGTGGAACCGGAGACTAAGCAGGATCAGCTCCTGTAGCAGGAGCATCTTTACAACTAGCTAACTGCTGAAAATGTTGGAGAACCAATGTGATCCCATGAAATAAGCATGAGAAATGGGCCATTATGTCCATTAATTTGTCGTTTGTTTTCACCAGAGCTAGTGACGGTCCTGACCAGACCTTCACAACCCCCCAGACACCAGCCGTTGGCGTCCATCCATCCCACCCAGCAGCCCCTGGTCTCCGACGGGACATTGTCCCCCAGTCCTCATCATTCCCCACAGAGGAGCATCCCTGGGGGTGAGGTTGGAGGAGGAGGAGACGGATCGGAGGGGGGAGGAGGAGGAGGAGGAGGAGCTCTCCTCCAGCTGCTGGCAGGCCTCCCCAGCCCCCTCCCCTCCCCACGCTGCTGCAGCCCCAGCCTGAGGTTCAACTCCGACCCAGATACAGCTCCATCACCGCCCTGCAGCCAGCAGTACATGCTGTGAGCATCCGAATTGTAGCGTTGAGATGTTAACCTTGGTTAAAAATACGGGTATCAAACTCCAGTCCTCAAGGGTGGAGGTTGTGCATTTCTTTGGATGAGAAAATTCGGCTGTTTGATTCAGGTGCGCTGAACCGGGGCATACCTAAATGTTCTAAGAAACTGTCCATGGAGGACTACAGTTTGATGCAGGTCTCTGCAGAAATTAAGGAAGGGATTCAGTCATTTGAATCAGGTGTGCTGGAGCATTTTAAACAAATTTGAAATACTCAATAAGCTGGAGGGCATTGATTGAGTGGAATCGATGGCTTCAGGATTCTGGACATGTTGGATCACATCCTGACATCAGCTATGACTCAGTCAAAAGTATTAAGGGAGTTGATTTTGAGCTCGTTTGTGAATTTAGGTGTCGTTTGTCCTGAAATAGTTTCAGTTATCAGAGTTTCACAGACCTGGGATGGGACTTAGAATTTGAGTTGTGACTTTTGGACCTCGACATCCATCCAGTTTTAGTGTGGATATGTTTCAGACGATTTACCTGATTTAGGAACTGAAAAGGGATGTGTTGCTACTCAGATGGCTCTGATTTTATCAGTCTTCTTTGAGTCTAGAATTGGAGCCCAGTAGTTCTTTTATGTTTTTACTGGTGTAGTTGTTGATGGTTTTCTCTTGAGTTGAACAATATGTGTCCAGATTTTGGTGCAATGTAGGTCTGGGTTTAAGAGTGGTAGGACTAGACTTCAACAGCAAGCCCTGGTGTTTCTCAAGTTTTGGCACTTGTTGATGCTGCATCTAGATATGAGACAGGATGTTTGATTTATCAAGAATAAAATTCTTGATCTAATCTTGAGCTTTATTTCTCCTGTGCAGCTCTAGACGAGTGTGTTGTTGGTTATAAATCAAATCTGGGTTTTCACCACAACAGTTGTAGATGTGGGAATTAGCTGGTGGTTTTCACTTGACAGTACTGATCTGGTGGTGGATTTTATGATGTAGCTTTTGTTTTGTTTCTTCAGGAATCCCATTTGGTTACACAATATGAATGTCTATTGGTTATTGTCAGACATAAAGGATTTTCCTTCCAGCACACTATCACAAGATTTATAAAAAGAAGCAGAGCTTTTTGAATGAAATCTAGTGAGACTTTTTTCTTTTTGTCCTGATGAGGCGATTTTATTTTGACCTTGTGTCTGCCTTTTTAATGCATCTTACATAATCCATCCATTATTTTCCTACTTTATCTTTAGAGCCAAAGCTTGAGGCAGGGGGTCAAAATGTATCCATGACCCAGTTTGTGGTTTGATGTCTCACTAGATTCTCTCTTTCCATATCACCGAATTTGACTCTGTGTTCTGCTAGAGAAAGGTTGGCTTTCCCTAATTATTCAGGCATTTTTTTAGAATCGACTCTCTGATTACAGGCACGGCTCTGAGAGTTGATGCTCAACAGAAATGAGCGAAACTGACACATAGTGTCTAGTTTGAATTTCACTGAGGCCCTGGTTTGTAGTTTATGTTCCGCAGAAAGATGAAAACTAGTGAAGCTGAACCTTACTTTCCTCTATGCAGGTGCAGGAGTCTAGGGGACAGGACTGAGGTTTCAGAGGACGAGTGTCCAGCGTCCATCCCTTTCCTCACACGACACATTCAAAGCCTGAAGAAGAGGGTTCGCAGGTTTGAGGATCAGTTTGAGCACGAAATGAACTACAAGGTAAATCTACTCTTCCTCTCTCACATGATGAGGTAACGGTCGTCTAAATCAGTTTAAAGGCTTCAAATACGGCTTCTGAACTTTTATGATGGCTTTAAAGGGCAGTAGATTTCAGCAGACAACATGTAAGATTAGCATGTAAGCTAATCTTTCCATTCTGAGTAGAAGTTTCCGCCCTCCGCACACGTGGAGGGTGGAAACTTCCTGTTTACTGCATGTGTATAAAAGCATTAGAAACTCGTTCATGTCATAATTGTCAGATAAGTTATATTCTTTGGTGCTTATTTACGCCCCTCTTCTGAATGCCGCCCCGGACAACTTCCCAAAACTTCAACTGTCTACTGATATGTAAAGTTTAGTATTTAAGCAGATATCTGTGGGTATTTGTTGTGATTATTTATTTTGAATGGTTTTGAATTCTGTAGTTAATCTGAATTGTCGTCTGTTTTGTGTTTGTTTGTTTTTTCAGCCGTCCCACAATGATAAATACTCAAACCCGGAGATGATCAGAGTGATGAGTGAGCTGGCAAAAACTCGCAAACAACTTAAAGGTAAAATGCAACAAAGATCCGAGATTTCTGTCCCAGCTTATCAAAAAACATAATTGATTTAAATTTAGATTTGTCACAGTTACTATAACAAATCTATTGTAGTTCGAACATATGAAAAAGACTAATAAAAAAACAACGAACCACATGTTAGGTATTTAATTGGTCTTGCTATATAATATCCTCTGTTTTCTCTGCAACACATTCAATAAACAGTTGGTTCAATGCAATTTTTAATGTAAATGTTATTCACTGTATTTTTTGCTGTTGTTCGGATTGTGCCTCCTCTGCAGAGTTGAGACTTCGACAGTCGGTGTTTGAGTCAAAGGGGCAGGAATCCAGCGAAACATGCAGGTAATGTTCCATACAATTTCATCCATTCATTGTTTGAAGTATCAGGATTTACACAGCTAAATTAATTAAAGTAATAAAATTTGCAATCAGATATTTAAAAGGTATAACTCAACTGTTGCATAAACAAAACTAAATATATCTGGGTTCTTTACTCTTAATCTGCAGATCGGGTTCTGGTCAGCAGGGGGCGTCGGACCACAAACCATCTCTAGAGGAAACTGTGGAGTCTCTGTTCAGGCGGCTGAGAGAAAAGAGACAGTCTCTGGGTCTCCCTGACAACATGAAGGTTTGTGTTCACTGTGTTGGCTGTCTGACTTGCTTCTGTGAGCTGAACCTGACCTCCGCTTCGACTTCCTGTCTGCTCCTGTTGGTGTACAGGAGATGACGCAGGCACAGATGGTCCTGGAGAAGATCACACTGCAGAAATGTTTGCTGTACTTTGAGAGTGTTCACGGCCAACCAGTAAGGAAACTTTACCTTCATCTCAGATACGTATTGAGCACTTCCGATATATCGATATTGCACCTTTGCATATTGGCGATACCGATATTGATCCAATATGATATCAGTACAATTCATACGTACTTATATTAGTTATTTTGTTGTAAGGAATGATAGAAAAGGCTTTATAAAGTAATATAGTAAACAATAGCCAACAACTATGTATTGATTATAATTAAACAATGGGTCTGGAGTGGAATACCGGAGTGGAGTGCTTCTGATGGTTTTATTGGAGATTTTAGATGACGATACAATCTGATACTAATTTTTTTTGGCTTTTATTAGGCTGATTTCTGATATCAATATCGGATCGGGACAACCTTATAAATGAGGCTATTTTTCCCCTTTAGATTGTGTAGAGATGCTGTTGAAAAGCTTATGTCAATATAAAGGGTTTCAGAGGCTTATCATCTCCTGTTTATCTTTCAGGGAACGAAGCAGGAGAAGAACCTGGTGAAGCCTCTTTACGACCGGTACCAGATGATCAAACGGTTACTGTGTGCCAGCCCCACCATCACCACCATAGTGAGAAACGAACACACAAAAGCAAATTGCTCTTCACCGGTTTTGCTTCTTTCTCCAATAGGAACAAATCTGAATCACAAGCAGATTCTGTTACACTGTTTCCTCTGGTGGCACTCTTAATAAAAATATATTTCAGCTTTTACTAAACTCAGTGGGTTAATGTAGCTGAAAATCAGTTCATCCAATGTCTAAATTACAAAGGTAAAACCACAGAACTTGCGCGTGGAAGAGAGAGCATAATCCATTTTCTGTTTCTGTCCCCCAGGAGGAAGAGGAGGGCTCAGATGAAGAGTCTCTGACCTCCTCGGTGGTAAGTGATGTTCTAGTGCCGCCTTCTTGCAGAGCGACGTGGCCAGCTGCCAACGAGGAGGACAGCGACCGGGACAGCGACCCGGCCTTCGTGTCCCCAATAGACGAGGTGAAAGCCGTCCGTCAGCACGGCGCTCTCACCACGGCCAACCTGCATGAAGCGTCCAGGTGCGCCTTTACAGAATCACAGCTGCAACATGTGATTCTGTTGTTTTACGCTACGGCAGAGCCGAATGTCTCTTAACCCTTCTGTCCTGCCGCTGGTTAAGGTCTCAGCTGCTGGAGTGTTTGCGGCAAACCAGAACTGAGAAGAAGATCAGGAGAAAAGTTCTGAGGGAGTTCGAGGACGAGTTTTACCGTCAGACCGGACGGTATGTAAGCTAACAGTCCCCATTCTAAATCATGAGAAAATACACATTTGCAATTGTTAGACTTTGTAATGTTTTGGTATCAACTGGTCACAAGTTTTGAAAATTGGCAAAACTTTTGTCCTACAGCTTATGTAATGCAAAAAACGTGGAGGAATCCCCTTTAGGAAACAAAATATTGAGGATTCTGTTCACTTCTGGATGTGATCTAAATGAATCAAAAGTGTTCCAAACTTTGTAAACGTGTCTGTGACGAGTGATCAGTGATGGAGTTCCCCCTTTTAGCTCAGCTGAGATAACATGTACCTCACAGAGAGCCCTGTGTGTACTGCAAAAAGAAATAAAAAAAGCCTCTAATTTACGGTACAATACCAGCAGGTGTGGTTGCCAGAATTTTACTTTTTAAATCATGATTATCATGATTAAAAAGTGATTTGATCTGGATTTTTTTTAATAAGTGAGAAGCCATACATGGCGTAACTTACCAAGTGACTGGTTTTCCCAACAGAGTCTGCCAGAAGGAGGACCGTACTCCGATAAAGGAGGAATACCAGGAATACAAACAGCTCAAAGCCAAACTGCGGCTGCTGGAGGTTCTGCTCAGCAAGCAGGATGTCAACCAAACCCCCTGAAGGCAAACAACAGAAGTACACTATGTAAAAAAACAAACAAAACAGTATCAGATGTTGAAACTTAGTGCCATACATTAGACAGGATAACAATATGTACATCTTCAAGATAGCGGTGTTTGGACACAATGTCTGAAATGATTCTGACACCTTTTCCACATGTTTCTCACATATTTCTGATGTGTTTCAAACATGTTTTCAGGTATTCAGTCTAATTTGTCTTCAGCATCAGTTCAACATATTGCACAAGTGCAAAATCCATTTACAGCATCATTTATCCCACAGCAAGTTTCTGACGTCTGAACAGAATTTCCATATGTGTTCACAGAGTTTATACGGTTTGTCCAAATCGATGGAAAACATGTTCATGACGTGTTTAAAAGGTTGTCCTCATGAGGCTAAAGTGTGTGTGAAGTGTTGCCTGTGTGTGTTCATATGTGTGAAACTGTGTGACTTTGTGTTTGATGTTTCCGGCGTGAGCCACTCCTGGTTTTCTCCTCTTCCCTCTTAAACTGCCCTTAAGCTGATCAGTCAAAACGCCCGGACTTTGGTCACACACCGAAGCTTCAGTCTGAGCGACTTCTGCTCCGGTCTAGGCCCAGTTTAATATGAACAAACATTCCTTCAATCTCAGACATTCATTTTTCTTTTTATAAAGAACGATGGGGTCTGTTTTCATTTGTGAAGAAAGTTGCACAGATGGTTCAGATGCTTTCATTTTATTTTACCATATGAAGACAACAAACTTTTACTTAAAAAAAAAAAAAAAGGTTATCAGATCCACGTTATTCCTGGCTGTAAGATTAACATTAATTACTTCTAGCACAATAATGGCAGCTGCTTCAAAATACTTCATTTTTGTATATTTTAACAAACATCACACACCAACAGGCGAGTCTTGATTGAATCACAAACATGTCTGAACATGCCTACTTTTAGCATTCTTTGCAGTTACAAATTTAATCCGACAAAGCTTGGCCATATATTGGTTATTTTAGAAATGATCACTAAAAATAGTCTAATACACAATTTATGTGCTCTTAAGTAATTTAAAAACATTGAAATCACCAAATTAATTCTATACTAAATATTTTTTACCATCACTGCGACCGTCTGTCTGTAGCAGAGAATCTGACAAGGCGGACAAATATTTAATTTAATTTCATTAGAGTCCATCCCCAATCCTGAAGGTACTGGCATGATGATGATATTCAAATTAAAAAATCACATTGAAGATGTAAAGGCTGATGTTCTCACATATTTTCAATCACTATATGCTCAATCAGAGACCGCTTGTCTACATGCTAAAATGTTATTGAATGAAGTTTTCAACAATCAACAGCATCCAGGAATAAAGTGGATCGGTAAGCAAGTTTCTCAGATAAACAAAAATTAATAATGAAAAGAAAGATATATAAAAAAGTGTTAACTTAAATATATATATTTTTAATAGTTTCGCTTCAAAATTAAAGACATTAAATAACATATAGGGTGGCACCTTTCGGTTATTCAATGTTTATAGTCAAAATTCAGTTTGCATTCCAACAGACTGGAGAAGTAATTTGACTGTGAAGCCACAATAGTTTTTACATTTATATTTTTTGAAATTTTGTTTTAACATTTGTGCCTTTAATAATCACAGTGGTATTAACAATGTTGACATGAAGCTGTGACTCAAACACGAGAACAATCTGTTGCGCTTTAGCTCCGGTTTAGGGAAGAAAATATAATTAGTTTTTAATCCGTTAGAGCTGCTTCCTATTATAAAGTAGAACCAAAAGATTAGAATTATTTTTTAATTATTCAGTTATATTTAAATATAATGTTTGTTGCTGTTGGTCAGAATGGTTTTGAGAAGAAAATATGGAGGGATCCTCTGCTCCAGCATCATCAATCTACCTGTGACGTCACTTTAAGTGCAGGAGGACATCCATCGCTCAGTGTTTAATCCGACTGCTGAATGAACAGAGATGCATGTTTTAATACATCCAAGCACTTTAGATTTTCAAAAAGGGAAAAAAATCATTTTCACCCAAAAACTCAATATGCAAACGGGTTTAAGTTGCTCCGGTGACATTTAGTTTTCCATATCTTGAACGGATAAGAGTTTCGGTTGTTCGGGATAAGAGTGCCGACAGATAATCTGTAAATAATCTGTGAATGTGCGAGATGTAGAGAGAGAGAGAGAAAAAAAAAGGGCTTCCAGAGGCTGCAGGGCTCAAACGTCACACTATTAACGTCTGTGCGTCAGTAGATCCAAACTGAACCATGATACATTTTTACAGTTATAAGCCGAGTAAAGCTGGAGATTAAATCCGTTTTTTCCGAGTTTGTGATGATGATTCATATGACAGCCGACTTAAAAGGAAAAACAAAAAAAAAAGAAAAAACAGAACATCACATGTTTGAAAATGAAAATGTACTCCGTTGTTGAGGAAAAGCATGTGTAAAATAATCATAATCGAGCTTGTGGGTTCCGTTATGTACAAAGAAACCTTGGTAGTCTCTGTAACCCCCCCATCTCTCTGATGAAATGTGTTTTACTTGACCGAGGTTTAGTTGCCCGCTGACTTCCTGAAACCGCCGAATGCACGTCAGTGTTGCTGTAGTGACCTTATCCATGCTGCTGTGACGATTAATATTGTTCCTGTAATGTATAACCCTGGCCTGGCTGAGACATTTCTATACAGACGAGTTTAAAATAAATATTTTTGCTATAAACGTGAGTTTGTCATTTTGAATTGAGTTAAATGTTTAGCTGAGGCTTAGAAAGAAGTGAGAGATTTAAAAAAAAAAAAAAAAAAAAGAGAAAAAAATATGGGTGGAGCAATGCCGTAATAATAGGATAAAACATCTGCAAAGATGACCACAAAGAAAAAATGAACATGTGCAGAGAGAAATTGTTCTAAAAAAACACAAGATTATAGGCCTGAGACACAGAATCAAGGAGAACAAAAGATTCTTACCAATATACACAAAGCAATTTAATTTGTATTTCATAATTTATTATTTAGAAATATTATTTTTCTAAATGTCTTGTGGCTCATTCCTTAAATCTAAACAAATGTTTCTGAGATCCTGATGGAACAATTCTGAGAGTTCAGAGGACGGATCAAGAGTTGTGGACCGGCTGGTCATGTGAGTAATAGTAGCTGGAGCTGACCGAGAAGACGTCGGACGAGCCTTCATACGGCGTGATGACGGGTCTCAGGCCTTTCAGCTCTTTGTAATGTCCAAAGTGTCTGATCCTGTAGGAGCCAGTAGGAGCAGAGGAGGGAATGAACCATTCAACCGTGGCATTGTTCTGTCGATTTGAACCCTTTAGCCAGTGAAACCTGCAGAAATTACAGTTGGGGTTAACTTTAGTCTCAGGTTTAAAGAAAATATGTTTGCAACTGTGTACACCTTCAAAACCCCCCCCCCAAAAAAACCAAAAAAAGGTTTTCTCCTGCAATTTGTGGCCTGAAATTGAAATTGCTAGGTCCCAACTCGAAACCGTTGAAAAAGAATATTTCCAAACCTCCTACTGTACAGTTGAGTCACAAATGGAAAAAAATAAATACTAACAACCCACACAACACTGCACTGACACAAGTTTTGGCTAAGTATCCTGTTCATCTCATTATTTAAGAATGTTGAAATGTTTTTTTTTTGTCCATCAAGAAATTTGCAGGTAAACCAACCTGGTCTCCCATGATGCATCATTGTAAACAACCTCCCAGCTTTCTGTTCTGTTATCATAAATCTCCACTGTGACAAAAGTCTGGTCTCTCTGCAACAAAGAAAGCAAGTTGTTATAGTCAGGACGAAAACAGAATCTTACAACAATTCTGTAAAACTCTCAGACGTTCAAAGGCAAAAATCAACAGCGACTACTGCAGAAAAAAACAACTCTTCCTTACAATGTCTCCTGAATGTCGAGGATTTCCTGCTATAAATGTGACTGAGACGACGTCACCCTAAAAAAAAAAGATGTAAACAAAGTTTGAGAATTTGTGCTAAAATAAAGTATTCAGTGATTAAAGGAAGTCTGATGAATGCTTAATAAATCTACATAACATCATGAAAACAATAAAGCTGGGCCGATTACTGAAGCTGTGAAGGAAACCTTTCAGGTGTGAGGATGGGCCTCCTACCTGCCTGTAGACGGGAAGAACTTGTTCCAGAACGTCTCCGAAGCTGCTGTTCTCAGGCTTCCTGTCCACCGCGGCTACAGCCATTAAATTAAAGAGGTTTTTTGTAAAGAAGGGAGGCTCAGGGCCAACAGGCAGTTCTGACACTTTGTCCTGAAAACACAAAAAACATCTATGCTGTCATAGGAATTTCATTCATATATATACAGTATGTTCGTCGTTAAACATCTGAGATTTTCCATTATTCGTAATTTTTAAAAAATCTTAATAAAATCCAGATGTCATAGCAACCTTTTGCAAAACTTCTGGTTTTAAAAACTCAAAAAAAAAAACACACACAGCTTTTCTGATAACCTAACATGCAATCTAGAGGTGATTTTTTTTTTTTGATTAACAAACATTATCTTGAACTTTGCTTCTTCCCTTTACCAGTCAAAAAAAATACACTGTCCTCCTAACTGTAACATTAATCACTTAAAATGTCTTCATCACCGTTACTTCTAATATATCCCTAACTAAAAAATTTTTTATTTATTTTTTAAATCACAGCAAACTTATTCATTGCCTGACCACACCTGGGCGATGGCTTTGGCTAGTTCGCGGTACTTGTGCAGGTAAGCAGTGAGTGTGTGTGGACCGTAGATGGTGGACGCTCCTTCATACCGCTGCACCTGCAACACAAGGGTGGAAATTTGTTGGATAATATCAGAAAGTAACTAGAGACAACTATCAGGCCATGAAAAAAAAAAAAATAATAAAATCTCATTATAACCAAATTTATTGAAGTTATACATAACATATAATAGGACTAGAGTCTTGATTTAGATTCATTTAAACACCCCTGTTATGAATTATTCATTTTGTTCTGGTCTTGTCTGCCTGATAGACTGATTTTAAGACGACACATTTGATGACTGATCAGACAAATACCTGGTACTCCTCATACGTGGTTATGTAGTGAGTGTAGACGTTACTAAGTCCGGCAATCACCACCTCTGAGTTCCTGAAGGTGCCCACAGACGTCAGCTCCTGATAAACAACAACATGTGTTAAGACCTCAGTGTAAAGCCAAAATACAAGCTGCAAAATATTTGTGTCCATGTCGGTGCTCACTTTTTTGACCGCTTCTCGCAGCCTCCTTCCTGACATGGTGCTGTGGAAGCAACCACATAAATAAAGAGCATATAAGCAACAGTGCGACCAATGAACTGAGTGTGCAGTGAGCTTCTTTATGGTCACGGATAATTGAGGTAAAACACGGTTACGTTATTTCTCCAGGGACAGCGATGACGGCCACGGGTCCGATGGTGATGATCTGAACATCCACAATCTGAGGATGCCAAGGCAGAGGCCAGTTCATCTGTACGCCACGAAAACAAAAACGCTCAGAGTGCTTCAATGATCTAATTTTCGATCTTTTAAGCAAACAGAAGAGCAAGTGTTCACATAAGCAACAGGTTGAAAATGTAATACAAATATCAGTCATTTTTCATTTATTTGTACTCTGTCTGGTCATCTTTAGGGTAAAAAAACAAAAAAACAAAATCAGCATCTAAATTCTGCTGCGTTTCACCTCGCCTGTGCTGAAGAGGATGGGTTTGGGATGATGACATTCCTTTGTCTGATTGGACGGTGGCCCCACCAGAGCATCCCTGATCCCATCCCAAAAGGGGTCTCCTTCCACAGCACCTTCACACACAGCGGGAGTCACAGGCTACATCAGGGAAAGGGCGACGTTTCACAATGATATTTGAATGAGAGCAAGACGACAATAAAATCACCTTGAGTGAAATTCAAGTCTCCTCCCCCGTCTATCGCTCCTGCTGCAAAACTGTGACCCAGTGCTGGTTTACATGTGCTGACCTAATAAAACCCAGCACAGACATAAATATATACGGTGGTAGCAGAAAAAATTCCAGTTTGAATTAGTTAACTCATAGAAGCTTTCCCCTATTTTCAGATACTCACAACAATCTATAAAATCATGATTTTACTAAAAGTTTATTCTATAAAACATCCTATCACTCCAGACACCAGATTTAATGATGACATGTATCTTAACTCACAATTTGCTAGCTGCCTCGCTCTACAAGCACGTCGGTAATATAAAAGAAAACACAGAAAAAATCCTTTCAGAAATGAAGCATTGCAGTAAAGAATGATTTGAAAAGGTCTCTGTAACAAACAAAAATGTCAAATTCAAACATTTTAATAAATCTGAAGGCAAAGGATGCTTAAATTGTATTTTTTTTTTAAAACATGTACAAAAAATACTTAATTTTCAATAAATACCTCAGGTCCTAAACTTTATTTAATAATTAAGATCATTCTAAATATGTTTTATGTGTGTTTCCTGACCGTGTGTGTGTCGTTGATCTTGACTGTCACGTCCGTCATGTTGACCCACTGATGAGCAAACTGAACCGGACCTGTGACCTCTTCCACTGCATTTGCATACAATTCCTGCAGGGGGCAGCAGCACACCGTCAGCCATTTTTGGAGAACACTTTGAATCTGAGCTTCTGCTGTCACAAAAACATAATATACCTTGGCCTTCAAGTAGATGTTGTGTGCAATGATCCTTGTGCTGTCAAACATGTCTTTTCCTGGTCCGAATGCCTGACACATTTTAGTCTGAAAGAGACGCACTTAGTGCTCAGCTTTTAAAGATGGCAGTTGTTGCAACTGTGTATTTTTATATGGAGTGTATTTTTTTACCCCGCCAACTGGGCAGGAACTGTTGAGATAGTCACAGGGTAGACCAGTGTTCACACAATAAGGCCCTCTGGTGTTTGGAGAGACGTCGCCAAGGTTACTGGAGGAGAAACCCGCCACAAAACCTCCCTAAAAACATACAAGCATGAGTGATTCAGTTTAAAATTCCACGAAAATAGAATATTTGAGCAGGAAATAAAGTAACAGGCAAGTTAGGAGAGATGCAACAGACTCAAATGTCAGTCTAAACAGATGTGCTGCTTGTTGAATAGCTGCAAACAGAGGCCTCAACTCATCAGTGAAATCAATCAGTGGAACAAAACAAATGCAATTTCTATCAATTCACAACACAGAGGAGAACAAATGGGAGCTTGTCTTTGAATGTCCCGTACAAATTTATTTCAAAGTAATGAATGAGTCCTGTACCTGTCCAGGTAGCTCTCCAGGGTTCTTGTCCTGCTCCAGCAGGTAGGATGCATAACCCATGTTATCACTGCTCACCATGCGATTGGTGTAGTTCATGCTGACAGCATGAACAGCAAACCAGCTGTGGACATAGTAGCTTCATATTAGGAGCTGTCATAATTAACTGTTATCTATATGCAAATATTCAGCTTTAAACTGTTTTACAATATTTTTATTAACAGATATTAACAGAAAAAAATATTTTAAAATTTTTACTCTGCAGGAGTTGGTTGATTGAGTGGAAAGGGAAATCAAATTTAAACAGATGAAGTTTAGAAACGTGGTGTAGACGCTTAAATCTGACATACGTTTAGAGATACAGATTGGATGCTAATGTGTTGTCGATTCTAAAAGAAAAATGTCCTAAAAAAAAACAAACTAAAAGTTTCTGAGGTTCCCCTTCAGTTTCTGTTGTGCAAAAATGATGTGGAACAGTTCAGGCTGCAGTGAAAAAAAAAGGTGCAATAACACTGGTTGATGATCCAAAATGAATACACTCATCAATAATTTACACGATATTAAAACAACTGAAGATATTTTTTTTAGAAGAAAACGTAATTATTATGCATTTGCTTTTATAAATAATAATAAAATAATAATATATATATCTTTACCTAATCATACCAATCCCATCGCCATCCACATCTGTGAACTTCAGCACCAACACCTGTTTGTCTGTGTTCGACTTGTACCTGAAGAACAGTGTTAGCACAAATTAATAGTATCTTCAGAAGTTTCACCAGCTGGTTAAAGCAGGTCTGATTGAAAAAAATAAACAAATTTCAGCTGCTCTGATATCTGGACACATCTATGTATTCATTGGTACAGACAGAGATCAATGAGATTTCTCTTGCTCTGTAGGTTCAACATATCCTGGGTTTCATCTAATGATTTAACCTAATATGCACTAACAATGGATATAACACCTAATGGTCAATTTGATATGTGAATAAAAATAAGGTACAATCTCCAAACGTTTCTCAAAAAAGTTTGGAGAAAGTACAGGAAACAATGCTCAACATCAAAGTAGAACAAACTCAAAAGGGAAAGCATTGTGAAACACACAAAGTAAAAACCTGTTAATACAATAGCTTTAAGCTAGACCCATTAACACAGTCAACCAGTGTCATCATAATAAAACAAGATGAACAAACACATAAAATCAGGTGAGAAAGGCAAGAAATTTTGATCTTGACCTCTTTCACTGTTTGCATCCATTCATACCTGTCCCTTTCTTTCTTTGGGTTGTTCATGTAGGAGTGAGGACTTCTGTTCAGGTTGCTGTCGTCTAGCTCTCCTCTGTTCCTGTAAATCCTGCCTGGCTTCATGTTACTGTGAGCTATGTCTATACTCTGAAATAAGATTGAAATTAGTTAAATAACTATGAAGATGTTACAGGTGATATGTTCTTTTTGTTGTTGTTGTTTTTCCAGAAATAAACTGAAATACAATATCTTAGGTAGCATTCAGGTTGCTTGGGAAACCCAAACCGGAGTCAGACAGGAACCAGACCTCTCTGGTCCACACAAACCTTAACGATGCCGTTGACCAGAGGCTCCACGGCTGCCTTGATGTACCCATTGCTAGTGATCATAAAAAGGGTGTACTGGAAATATCCTGCCGGTCCGCAGTGGGTGTGTGTCCCACTCAGAACTACGTTGTCCTGTCTGTACAAGTCTCCGTACTTCTCCTTCAGTGCCTGAAGAACCTGAAAACAGAGAAATTTGTACAAGAACTATAATCTTGACATCAACCAGGTTGTGAATTCAAACTAATATGGACAGTAAAAGCAGCATTGTAAGCCTTCAGTATATGATTACTCTATTAGGAAATCATATAGTGGGTTAGGTTTGTAACCCACTCAATTCCTTCTCTTTGTTTGCAATCAGGTGATTTCTTAATTGTTTATTTGTCTATGATTGTGTGTGGAGCAGAATAAAGCTGGTCATTTGTTATTTCCCTGTGGAAAATTGTTGTGTTACAGCAGCAGACGAGATATTTTGAAGAAAACATACAGTACATAGTAAACACAATATGGGGACAATAACAACACAATGTGTACAAGGCATTTTGTCCTTAATTTCTCTGTACAGATGTGTGTGTGTGTGGGTGTGTGTTTACCTCTAGCCGCAGCCTCTGAGAAATCATCCCCACATCAGCAGTGACGAACACGACTCTTCGACTCCCGTCGTCGATGATGAAGGCTCGACTGTACAGACGTGTGTGTATTCCTGCAGCTGTTTGTTTAGGGTTTGCATAACCCATCTGAAATACACAGAAAAAACACGTTTTGGGAGGAGGACAGTATTCTTATCACCATGTTATCAGGTTTATGCTAGCATTTACCCTTACAGAATTGTGGGTAGCGGTGATGAATGCACTTAAAGATGAGCTTTAAGCTCAGTCTACGTTCTCTGGTACAGTGTGAAGGGTGAAGTTGAGTAACTGGTGAACATTCAGCTATATGTTTTTCCCCGTTTCTATAGCAGCATAAATGTTTTGGACAGTTCACCTGCTATTGTCAAACTTATCTGACTCCTAATAGAGGATCCAAAGATATTGCCAAACAAGAAATTTGACTTCAAGGTTTTAGTTTCAATGGTTTGTCTAGAGAGTTCTGAATCTGTCTCAGGCTCCTGATATGGTCTCTTGAGGATAAATTGGCCTCAGGGTAGACGGCTAACCTACAAGACATTCAACTATCTTGAAGAATGTATGGAAAAATAGTCATCCCTGTTCAGATCAGGGTAGACCAGATTACCCGCTTCAGCACAGAAGGTATTAAAAGCCTCCTATTCTGTAGCCCAGCAATCTGTTATGGAAACTGTTTTATTGTGGACTTTCCAAAGAATCCTGAATCCGTTCCAGACAGATCCTCCAGCACAATGTATGACTCAAAATGTGTTTAATCTCACATTTATGAGTGTTTAATTTTTTGGATTATGACAACTAAAACTGAAATAAACTTTGGATATGAGATTTAACAGGAGAAATTATTGCCTCCATCAGAACTGAAAACTGAAACATGTGTCTGCTGTCTTCTAATCAGATTAAGAAGTCTTTACCAGGTTGCTTTCTGATCCAACCCCTTCACTTTAACACAGTCAGACATCTCCTTTGCTGTTTTCTGGTAACTCAGCACATGTGTCGAGCAAGATAAAGTGTATCAGTTTAACACACCCAGTCAGGTAAAGGGGCGTCCTGTCTTCTACAGACTTTCCTGCTTATGATGTTGTTTTCCTGCTTCAGATGTGAGGACCATTCAAACGCTGTTAGAGCCAAAGGAATTGTTCAATGATAATCTGCTGATAACTAACAGATAAGAAGTCAACAACCAATAGTCCTGTGTAATTAACCCTGAATGAAATTGTGACCTCAGACAGGCTCTGCTGTTATCGTCTGTATCTGATTTTCTGTTTTGTCAGCGCTGGTGGTTTCTGGGATTGGACGGAAAATTTCAGGATGTTTAGGGATTAACTTTTAGGACTTCGCCCTTATCCTGTAGCATATCTGAGAACATGTCATTATCAGTGCAACATATGAATTCTGTTATCATTTCAAAGTGCCAGTAAATAATAATTTTTATGGACTTATCACATAAACGGAAGTCATAAAAAATTCCACTGTGAAGACTTTAATTCCAACGTTGTGTTGAAACCAAACAGAAAACTCACCAGAAAAGCAGCAATGAAAACAGTCTGTCACAGAGACACATGCAGTACCATTTTTTTCTTTTTTACTAGAACCTATAACCCAATTAGACAAAAAAATATGAATCTATATCTCCAAAGAGGTGTTTCTCAACGGCAACTATTGAAACAATTTCTTTACGACATTAAAAGGTATCAGAAACCTTGTGATAAACAGATTCCAGAAGCAAAACACACAAATGAACAAGTAAAGGTTCGCAGCCTGGGATGGCTTGATTTTGATGTAAGCTGGTTCACAAGCAGACTTGTAATACTGGACTGGGGCTGTATTCAATTTGATTAAATAGGGACGGTCTTGACAGCCAATTTTGTCAGGCATATATTTAATGTCCAACAACCACAGGCCCCAAAGGACGCCTCAACAAGCAGCATTACCAGCACCAAACAAACACTGAATCATTGTTAAGTAGTATGACAACATAGGGCTGCTCATTGTTAACATGTAGTGCATCACAGGGAGTCACATACTGGGTTACCTAATTGGAAAATAGTACAGGCCTTGCTAACCTCTGCCCACTGCTGAAACAACCAATGATGAGAAGCTGCTTGTGTCCAGCATCCTGAAGAACACACGGAAACAAGTCTCCTTGGGAAGATGCAGTTGGTAGATGAAATGGGATGTGACCTGCTTCTAGGTCAAAATATTGGTCCTGAAACTCGTGAAATTTTCCTGACCGCCTATCACAGACCACAATCAAACTCTGAGGAAAACACTTCATTCTGGTAGGCGTTGCCTCTTTCAGCGGGATAATGATCCCTGCCAAAAAACTGATCTGACAAGCAAAACAATGTGCTTGAGGTGATGAATTGGCCTCAAGTCCAATTATGTGCTGGTCAAAGAAGTGTGATTCACTGTGCCCACACACGTTCCAGGAATTAAAAAGCATCTGCAGGTACCACAGCGCACCTTCAGTTTACACCTCATCAGAGTTGTTTCAGCAGCAAATGGAGAACCAAAACACTGGCAAGTGTGCTGCTTGTTAGAGGACAGTGATTCTGTAGATGCAATTCACTTCAGATTTCTAATTATTCCCAATAAACACTACAAAACTTTCAGTTTTCCTAATACTTGTCTGGCAGCATGTGCTTTCTGCTAAATTGAACTTAATGTTTCCTTAAAGTAACTAGAACCAAACATGGAGATTAAAAAGCAAATGTTATTTTGTAAATAAAGAAACGGAAGCGTGGTTTTTGTACAGCTCTCCTCCCAAAGCTTTGTAAACTAATATGAGCAAAAATTTTCATACAGAACATCTTTAAATATTTGGTTTAGTACTGACCATAGGGATTTCAGCTGGAGGTCCGGTGCAGTCAGATCGGCCTACTCCAATCAGGTAAGTTGTGTCCTGAGACCCTGGGGCTGGAGGACAGAGATTCTGACTGAGATAAAAAGACTCTTGTCCTACTTATAGTTAGATTCAACTCTGAAGATAAATGTTCACACTATTTCTCAGGTTTAAATTTTCAAAATCAACAAATCTAGTAGAGAACAACCAGCATCAGGCAGTGAGAAAATGTATTTCTTGGTATATTATCTATGTGTTTGTACATCAGGTTAAAAAAAAATCTCACAACAACATGACAGTTGAATTCCCTGAATGTCTAGCTCTTTTTTTAGTGAACTGGACACAGTTTATAAATGTTTCAGCTGCATGTGTATCTACCTTTGTCTTTTTTACCAGTAGTCAGCACTACAATCAGTGCCACACAGACGGCTGTCATGACGACAAGCAGAACGATCAGCGTCACCTGAAGAGCTGAACACCTCCTGGCTGCCATGCTGCCTGTCTGTGCAGGAGAAAACAAATAATTATCACTCAGCTGTACAGTATGGCTTCAGATCATTCATTTTTCATTTCACATTTAATTATCAAAATGTGCTGCAGTCTGCAGGGAAGTCATATTACAAAATAATAATAAAAAAGGAGGAAATAAGCAACATGCAAACCTGCAGTTATGTTTTCTTATCTTGCAGATTTGATGGAGTTTTTGAAAAAATTTAAACACTGAAAAAAGTAAATGTTTTCATGAAAATATTTATTGCTATGTATCAACTACTGCATCTGGTAAAGAAGAGTAGTTGGATTTAAAAATAAAGCAAATAGCATAAATTTATACAAGGAATAATTCATATCTAAACACTTGTCGCACGTCATCAAGAAACTTAACATAAACATAGTTATGTCTAATTGTTGCAAAACATGGAGAAAAGGTCAAATTAAAAAAAATATTTTTTGTCAGGAAATATCAGATGGGAAAAGTGATGGTCTCTGTGAAACCTTGCGCCAGATACATTTAATCTTATTCAACCTTCCTTCTGAACATTAAATCTAATCTAAAATCAGTCTTACGCCCTGGTTCTGAAGTTTTCTGGGAAGTACAGACAGATTTACTGATGAAGAGAAAGAAAGTAAAAGAAAATATTTAGGAACACAGGTAGTTTTGACCCACCTTTAGATTGAGAAGGTTCAGCACCAAGTGGAGAAAGTTTGTGATTGTTTATTGACCTGAGCAGCGTTCTGCAGTTCAGGATATCTTCCAGCACTGAACACTGCAGCTGTTATCTACTTCTTGAAGGTTGTTCCACACAATCTGCAGGTTCGCACTTCAAAGGTCAACGGCTGAGCTTCAAACCGCTCTTAGATCTGATAGTTAGTTTCAGATAGAACCAGTTGCACAGCTAATAAAGATGCTATCAAAATCTGACTCTGTGGAAGTCAGCAGAAAAAGATGAAAATATAATTTGAGTCTTGTTTTATTCTGAATGTCTTCCAATAAAAACCAAAAACAGAATGAAGTAAAACCGTTGGTGTCTTCTCACCTCACTTTCTCCCCTTCACAATAAAAGAATACATTCAGGTGTGAAAAATATACATTGATTACGCCACAACTCCATATTTAGCTGAAACACCAGAAATAAGGGCTAAAATAATGGCTTAAGTCAAAATTGATTGCTGAATGTAACTAAAAAGTTACTTTTAATGTAACTACTTAATGTACTACAAATCAAGTAGTCAGTAATCTAAGTTACTTTTTCCAGGAGCAATCAGTAAGCCGATTAAAGTTACTTTTTCAAAGTAATTATGTCATCATTGAGAGGAATAAACCAAAGTTTGCCCAAAATGACAAGTCAATTATTTTAAGTAGTCATGCAATTTACACAGGTGTATCAGAACATCAGAAATATAAGTTCAAGAGAGATTCTATTTTTTTGATAAATATCAGATCTGGGAAATTTGTTGTCAGTTTTGAACAGTCATTATCTTTATTTCTATTTTTAGGTTTTAAAATAAAAAATAAATAAATAAAATGTTTGCAAAAATGTATACAATTACATCTGTAATATCAACCTTGTGACCTTTCTCCAATAATTTTACAGTAAATATTATTTTCCCTTACAAAAGGTTTTGAGTTCTCTCGCAATAAACTTGCAGACACACTGGTCTACTTTGTAATGTCGATTTAAAATTGCATGCGTACACACTTAAAGATCCTTAGAGAACATCTGCACTGATATACAGTTTTAATGAATGTTCCACCAGCAGAGGGCAGAAGACATGCAACTTTCTGATTTGACTGCAAGTAAACTGCTTTTTAAAAAAATCTTTCTTTTCCATATTTAAAAGCTACAACTACTGTTTCTGTTAAAGATCACTGTATGCTAAACTTCACAACCTGATCATGTTTTTGGAAGAGGTAAAAGCTGACTGACTCATGCCTCTTCATTCTCTATCAGTTTGTCAAACCTCAGAGTGAGACGGGTGGGATATTAAATCAATCTGTTTCTTTAGGATACAAGGAACAATACCCACGTTTGTTTAGAAAGTGATGTAAGTGAAGCTTTAGTTTTGTTTTGTGTTTCTCTCTTTTTTATGGTTTTACTCATAGCTGTAAAACATATTAAATCTAAATGTTATGTTAAGCAAAATGATTTAGTAATCCAGTAAGAAAAACCGAATAAGATAACATGCTTATGTTTCTACATTTAATGTTGATTTTTTGTGTGATATTATGGGTTCTTTCTGTATCAATGTTGATGTTCTTTTATGTACCATTTTTATTTAATTAAGCAATAAGATGTTTATATGAGACAGTTTCAATTATCTCAACTTTCAACTTTTTTCAACTTTATTGTCAATTCCTCTTACATGTCCAGACATACAAGGGAATCGAAATGATGAAATCTGTTACTGAATGAAAACTTTTGAGGTGTATTTTTGTGCTCTTTCAATCAGATTTAACATATTATTTCAGATTCCTCGCATACAAGGAAGACATATGGGTTAGAGAGAACTTGAATTAACTAAAAAAAATTTCAAACCCATTTATTTAGGTTACAGTGTTTTGATCAGGCAACAACACAGGCACCTAATCTTCACAAACATTGTGTTTGGATTTGACTGAAATGTAAAACAGTTTGGTCAACTTCAGTAGTTTTTAAAAGTGCAACACACACAAACTGATTATTAGCATTACGGCACTGATTGACTCATTGTGGTTAATTCAGCGTATTAAACATTTTCTCCTGAATATAACAGAGATCTCATTCTCCAGCAGCAATGAGCATCCAGAAGAAACATGACCTGAAACCATGTAACTTCTGATATATTCACAGAAAAGTCAACTATTTCCTCTCATGAAGCATTTTCACCAACACAAATGTCCACTCTCAACAAATTATTTTTCATTCATTATTATGTTCAATGAGAGTATATTTAATTTTAACCCATAAAAAAACAGTGAATAGAAGCGTAAAATTGTTCTTCTTAAGTTGGCGTCAGAGTTTTAATAACTTATAATCTTAACTGGAATTTGTGACAATTTCAATTACCGTATTTTCCGGACTATAAGTCGCTCCGGAGTATAAGTCGCACCAGCCATAAAATGCGTAACAAAGAAGAAAAATCCATATACAAGTCGCACCGGAGTATAAGTCGCATTTTTTGAGGGAAATTTATTTGATAAAATCCAACACCAAGAACAGACATGTCATCTTGAAAGGCAATAAAAATAGAATAGAGGCAACAACAGGCTGAATAATTGTACGGTATGCTAACGTTACATGACACATGAACAACGAACTGAGAACGTGCCTGGTATGTTAACATAA
>CAEGAG010084977.1:0-10580 GCA_903067065.1 Brachyrhaphis terrabensis | reverse complement strand
TCACTACCAAACTGGACGTATCCTTCTGCCCCTTCTCAGCAATTAGGTTTATGAAAAATGTGCTACAAAAATAGTCTTTACCCTAGTGAGAAGCAAGCACTCAAAATAACCTAACTGTTCCAAAGCCAATATTAACTGAGCTATCTCGGAAAAAATAGAAATGGTATCAATTATTTTTGGGGAAAATAGAAGCATCTTTGTTCTGCAAGCACAAAAGATTTCACTGGCAGAGTCGCATGTTGTGATCTCTATGCGTTTGTTTAATGGAAAGCCAGAGCCATTCTTGTGGATGATAAAAACTGCAGCATATACTACTGATTTAAAAAAAAAACAAGTATGCATCTTTAAGGCTGCACCCAGTAATCTATTTTTGTTTTAATGAATGAGCTGCATCATAACAGTTGATAAGGAACACAGATTTATGGACAAAATAATGATATACATCTTTTTTAAATTTTCTGTATGACGTGATTTACATAATGAGTTCATAAAAAAAAAATATTTCACATCACTATTAATGAATATAGCTTTTCATAGGCAGGGAAGTGGTCCACAAAACATTTCTTAGAGGGTAACCTTCCTCAGATTCTGTAGTGGCCATGTTTCAACACACACGTTTCCAATGGTCATTTTACTTCCCTGGTGTCATGTGCCACAGAGGCCTAGCAATAACTCATCCATTCAAGTAAGGCGTGGTAGTACAAAAACATCTGCAAGACAAACTATTAGACAGTGGTCTTTCAGGGCTGGAGTTGGACACAACAAGCGCAGCACTAATTGTATGTGATCAGTTGTATAACTTAGTTAAATTAGTGTTATTCTAATCAAATTATCTGCATCACAATAAAGTATGTTTTCATTGCTCTTTTTACAATTGGAACAAGGATTTTAGCACATCAAGGGAGCAAAGTACAATGTTATGTAATCCGCAGTAATGTTGATAAGCTCACATATACCACCTGAATATCCTTTATGACACATGTACTATTTTCACACATAGATTCAAAAAAAGAAAAACATAATATTGAGGAAAACCAAACTACTGAAAACCAACAACTGACTTTTTTTAAACGGTTATGCCTGCAGATTGCTTATCCATTGCCAATTGACTCATGACTGACACAGGTAAGATGAAAAAACTATCAAGGACAGATAAGTGAATCGTTTTGTCTTTCAGTGATAGCTCCAATTAACTTCGTGCACACTGCCAGCAAAAAGCTCTAACTGGTAGTTTGAAAGCTGCTTACTTGTAGAAGCAACCAGATAAGTAACAGCAGTTGTACCATGGGGGTGGATCCAGAAATATGCTTTTGGTTTCTTTTATACATTGCTGTTTTAAACTGTGCAACAGTTAGTTATAGAATTAGATTTTTATACATCTATGTTGAAAGTTAATCAAAAATGTCCATATGCTAGACATGACAGTTTAAAAAACGAATAAGTTTAATAAGAAAAATCTTGGTACCAAGATGGAAATCAGTTGTAAATAAAATAAAGACAATGATTTAATACATCTTGAAATGCTTTTTCCACAAGAACTTTAAAACCATCCACCTACATAAAAATATAAAGGAGAAAGCTTGAGGACAAAAAATTTTACTTACTACTTTTTCTTTAGAGCGCAGGACACCCAGCTTGCCAAAGCGCACGTGGAACGGAGAACATTGGTAGGTCCCATCTCTCTGGCGGACTACAACAACATCAATGCAGCCCGAGAGCGTGGCCTGATTGATGCCTTTATACAGTTCTTTGACTGTTACGAGAACTTGACCAGCCAATTGCCCCACGTAGTTCATGGTGCCAGTCTTTAAGGGGGAAAAAAAGAAAGAAACTAATTTTACTTACATTTAAAAGTAAGACCTTATGAATACACAAAACAATACAGTTCAACTGTTTATGAAGTAACTTCGTCCTTTTTTTTTTTTTTTTTTACTTTTCCTTTCATATTTTAGTTCTCTCTCTGCTTGCCTTCGCTAGGTTTCTCTGAACCTAAAGACTGACAGAGAGCATTGTTTTCCTATCTCTGGCTTCTGTCCAACATGAGCAACAACAGAGCGCGCGGCAAATGGATGGACCAAAACAATGAGATAACCCCAAACAGAGGTCCCACTGCTCTGCAAAAGTGGAAGCAGCTGACATTCTGTTTACAGTCACAACTCCCAGCAAACTGCATTACTCATGTTTTACTGCCTTGTTAAATTTGTAAATGTGGTTGAGAATTAGTATTAAAATTATTTTGAAAACATTAATCCTTATAGATATATTTGTTTAAGCAGAAAGTTATTTTTGCAGTTTGCTGAAATTACTAAAACAAAGAAAATGGCATACAAGCCAAGACTGAATTTGATAAAGTTATTGATGCACAGCAACTGAGGCTGTATGTGTAACCATTAACTTCACAAATAAACATGATTTCAGTTTGCTGGGTCAGGGTCTAATTTGGTGAAGCCAGTAAACAAATTCCCATGTTGACTTCATCATGTTTATATAACCTGATTTTTCCCAATACCACAGTAACCTTTGTTCACAATCTCACCATAAGAGGACTAACAGAGGATTTAAGTCGGAGAAAATGGGGCAATTTTTCAAGAGGGGAATAAATAAATATTAACATTTGGTGAGATATTAACCTCATTAAAGCAAGCTGCTAATGTATGCACCTAAATATCACCAAAATAAAGAAAAGAAAATCATTCAACACCAACATGTTTCAGTAATGGATGCAATTTTCCTTAAGACTAAATAAATAAATATGTACACATACACCAATGTTAATTTCATAATCTTGGCTCTCTTTCCAATCAAGTTTCTTTTACAACCTATTAATTTTGATATTGAAAAAGATAAAACCTTATAGACAATTTCTTTGGTATTGAACTTGCTGATATTTTCCAATAAAGTTGCCATGTAAAGAGCTTAGAAAAACTTGAGCCAACATACAGACTAATCTTTTACATTATTAAATACAAGTGAGAAGAGGTCAATGCTAGCAACATGTTTTCTGCTGACCACAAAAGTTGCTTTCCAATCACTCATCATATGAACACAATTGACTAAGAGATGCACTGCCTTTTAACTATCAGTAAAAGGGTTTTACTGATCACTACTGATTTCCATTTTTCTAACTGCTAAAATTGGAATTTCAAAGTTATATAAAATTACATATTCTAAGACTTGTTTAAAAACTAAAACTTAAAAGCAAAAACATACTGACAGTAAAATAAAAAGAACAGGTTCCTGCTGGAAGCAGTACCTTTGAATAAAAACTTTAATATTTCCATTTACGTATCAAAATACATATTCTTCAACTTTATCAAATTTTTACTGAATTCAAAATGATATTTATCAAACAACAGTAAATGTGTTATAGAATTTTATTCCACTTTCAGGCAAACAGAAAATAAACAAGTACAAACAAATTGATGCATTCCTTTCAATCAGCAGTTCAATAAATTGCTAAACATTTTTTGTCAGTGTAACTACAGTTCAAACCAGTTTCAGGTTGGCTAAGATGCACATTAAAGCAAGGTCAAACCAAAAACAGAACAGATTGTCTGGGAGACACTAAAAAAATCATCTCGCTGGCAATGAGGGTAAAAAACTCATTTAGAAACTACAGTTAAACTAAAAGTGAAAGATAACGATCACAAGAAAGCTGTAAAATTACAAATTCAAAGGTCGGCTCTTCTGAATGACAAGAAAAAGTCTAAAGAATGCATAAGAAAACTGCACCATATTAATATAGAAAATGAGATGAAAAGAATCAGTTTTCAACATAAGCAGACATGAGGAGAAGGCCTCACGTCAAACATGGTTGAACTGTTTCAAACCATTGCCCTGTTCTATGAACTAAGCAAAAACACAGTTGACCATTAGAGCCACAAATTTTAAAATCCCAGTCCCATTTTCACAAAACTGAGTTCTTAAAAAACATTAGGATCTCCAGTCTTTTACCATAAGCTGTGACCAATGACAAAGTCCTTTCAGACTCACCAGGGACCAAGATGACCTCAGAGAGGACGACTCATCAGCTTCACTACAGTCTGTGTTGTCCTCTGTGTTGCTCCCCAGGTGCTCCCAGCTTGCCCAGGGTCTCTGCCTCTTCATTTCAATAAGTGAAGCAGAGGCCGTACATGACAGACCTCAGGATACTCTCCTGGGACCAATACCTTTTGCCTTTAGATTCCGGCGATAGTTTAATGCTGCCATGCTGAATCCAATATTCAATAGGACCCACCTACTCACCTTTGAATGATTGCCCCTGAGGTAAATACAGATACGTTATCTGCAACTTGTGGCAATTGTGCAAGACAGTCGTAAACACCGCCATCCTTCTTCTGGGATTCTCTCTTCAGAATGTGTACATGTACTCATCCAGTCAGCTGCCAGGGTGCAGCGATGTAAACCAATGGGATGGGATCTTTACAGTGGCAGTGTACGGCTGATAAGGTGAAGCTATTTCCTCTGAACGAATACGCAATGTTTTCTTCTGATAAGAGTAAAAGCTCAGGGGGAGAAAAAATACCAAGCCTCTGTCGTCTGCACCATTTTTCTGTCACATGTACATTACAATCTTCACGGGGTGTTCTTGTGCGTGACTTATCAAAAGCGAGGTGGAGGTGAACGACACCAAGTTGCTAAGGTCAGTCTATAGTTGATCCAGTGTGCTGGACTTCAACATGTTTTTTGCAGCTCATTATCAATAAGATGTTTCACCAAATGAACGGGCTTTTGCAAAACAAACTGCAAACACTGAAAGCATGTAAAACATTAGAAATGATCGAATGTTTACATTCAACAGTCTAATGACAGATTTGTGGGACTAACAGATGAAACGCAGTCCAACTAGTAATGACAAAAGCATGTTTTTCTCATCAAGGAGCTCTCCCTGATCTGGCTTCGAGGATCACTCTGGGTTCCAACTGACTTCCCAGGATGAAAATAATGCATGAGGCTGCTCCAGAAAGGGCCTCAACCCCACCGTCTCATCTGCTCAGTCTTTTGTAAACAAACCAAAAAGAAGCACTTGGGCTTATAGAGCTGAGGACTTATTTCCTTGTTGTGCTAAAACTCATTTTGAAAGTAAAAACAACAATGAAGTATAAATTAATAAAAGATAAGAATATTTTTTCGAATATGTGTAATGATACACACAATGCCTAGGGACATAGCAGGATCTCACAATATTAAAATGGGATAATTTTCTCATCCAGAGGATGTGTCTCACACAGCATGTTTCATTTGTTGTCAGCATTACTTGGTCATGGCTAAATTAGCATTTAAGAACCCTCATGGGTATACAGTAGACAATAAATAAATGGAAAGTCAAAAGCAAGAGAAGAACAGTATGTAAGCACTGAACAGAACATTTGAAGACATTGAGTAAAAAGTGTAAGTGAAAAGGTTTTTCTTTGTTTTTGAAGGAATTTGAACTGGATCAGCTGCACACCGGTGTCTAAAGCATTTACACTGATCGAACCAAAACTGAAAACTCTATAAGAGTTGTGTTAAAATAGTTTGTGATGTACAAAACGATTACTCTACCTACAACAAAATAATAATCCATAAACTTTTTTTCTCCTGTAGACATGTAGATAATGTAAACATCTCATTCACAGCTTCAGCAGTTGGCCGTTTTGCTGTTATTAAAATAACTTGCATTGCATAAAAATATCAAGCTCAAAGTCTATTTTAATGTAAAATTATTTGATCAAGCCTGAATAATTCCATACAGATCTGAGATTTATTAACATTCAGTAAGTACATTTTGGAGTCAATCTTTTGTCTGGGTGACATCAACATGTTTTCTTTGTAGTATACAACACTAGGCCTGTTGCAATAAGCAGTAAATCAATTAATCACGATATATTAAAACAAGCTTATAATAAGATAAGATTTATTTGTCATTGTCATCCATAGATTACAACGAGATTGAGATTGTTGAAGCCATTTGCATGATTTATAGCTTTTCTCTCTCTTTTTCTACCAAAAACTAGATGACAAAAGTCTTCAGCCTGGTTTATTGTTCTCATGTAGCCATTTTTAAAGGATAATTTTGTTCACAGATATTTTATAATTAATTTTATTTGTTGTTTTGGGTGTTTTTTGTTTGTCTACTTTGGATATTCAAAATGTAACAGTGTTAAATGTTCTTTAAGATTTAAATTTTATTACTCTTTGACAATGTGTTTTTGCTCTATTATGTCATTTGCATTATATAATTTGAAAATGGTAAAAAAAAACACTGTTTATCTAAATAACTTCTGGGACCATTTATCGACCAGCAAATTTTTTATAGTGACAGGCCTATCGAACACAGGGTAGATTTTAGCTAAAAATTACCTTCGATTTGTGAAACATTTTAATAAAAACATGTTCAAGTCTGATCTTATATCCAGAACAGAACAGCATAGAAAGTCATCCTGTAAGCTGAATGTATTTCACTTCTAATGATAAAAAAAAAACTACAATGGTGGTCTTTATAGTGACCACCGTTATTTGCTATATTTTTGAAATATAGCAAATAACCAAGCTGCATAAGTTAGTAACAATGAACATAGAAACCTTTAACTTGATAAAATTTTTTAAAATGATTATGATCAAAATAAAATCTTATATAATTCTAAATATATCCAGAGTTCTCTATAATATAACTTGTAACATAATCCCAATGTGACTAAGCCAAATAATTCACTGACTAGGTTCATGTTACACTACTTCAAGCATAAACACAAAACTGGAATTACCTCTTCCAACTCATTGGGTGGGTATAATTAAACCAAGACGACCTAAAACAGGCAGAGCCCTCTTCAATTTTTTTCACGTCCCGCAGTGCTAATAATTCTAAAGTCTAATTTCCTTGCTTATTTTCCACAGTGCACCAAAAATTCCTAGCTGCTGGGAATAAGTCATTTACAAAACAAAGAGCGTAAATGTTAACTCTGACATTTTCAAATCATACCTCTTTTATAACAGAAAGTAAAGCTTTTTAAGGATACCAGTCCTTGCTCTTTAAATAGTAAGGACAGTAAAATTTGTTGAGCACTAAAAAGGGCGCCGATGAGTGGGATTTAGTTCAATTTAAAAAGAAGGGTTTCCTCAGGAAATGATATACGGAGTATTTGTATGCAACTTTAAATTTAACTTGGCTCCTGCAGCCCACACCCCTTTCAGGAAGTTTAAAGAGTGACACGGCCAACAACATGAGGACAAGCTGCCCTGTTATTAGCTTTAGAAAGCATAAATTTATACTACTCAGGTTGAAAGGATTGTCAACTAAAACTAAATCATTCATTTACTACGGGTGTGCCAGCCTGAAAGGTTTGTTAAAGTAACAAAGTCTTGATCAATCTAGAAGGAACGACAGTTTCCAAATTTCCAGGCTCATCTGGGATATGTGACTACGGTATATACAAAAACAGGCATATGTTAAATTCACTAATCACCCTTTGTTGAAAAATCTGTTTTTTCCTTATTGAATGATAAAAATGTGATACACAATCTAATTGTTTTTATTGGAACAAGTGCAAGATTTACTTTAAACAATACACCATATTGATTAGAGATATAAAGCCTGCAATCATAATAATTCTAGAAATTATTTTCTTAAATTATCTGAACCACTTATGCACTTTTAATTGACTTCAAAAATGTTACACTAGAGGTTCATTAACCCAGTCACTCAAAATGCTCACGCATTCATACACCAGTACAAAGAGAAGCAGACAACTTAAGAGGTTATCGTAGTAGTGTTCTATTTCATATTATGCCGAAACATGCCTTCTGCCATTTTGGTCTTTCTAGAATAAAACTGGGAGCGTAGCAAACGAATATCAGGCCTGATTTATTAACACTGTCCACTTGCCTGTGTGCCAAGAATGTTGTCAACTGTCCATTCAAAGGGTAGATTCCACCAGAAAGCAGGTAAAGAAGCTGATGGTTTAGATTATGAGCAGAAAGAAAACAAAGAAATGCCACTTGCTTTTAGGAAATAGAGCACTCATGAGATCTGATGCTTCCTTCATTTTGACAATTCATCTCTGATTAAAGACAAGGACAGAAAGTGAGAAAACACTTCTGTCTTTCAGTTCTTTCAGCCAGCTGATGAACCGGGTTTTCTCCATTTACCATAAACAAACAAAACTTCACTCACTGCCACACTTTTTCTGCCAACATTAAAAGGTCTGTGGGAACAATTAATGGCTACTGGTTTGGATCAAATTAATTTAAATTGTATCAATGACTCATCACACTTATTTTAACGAACTATGCTTATTATCATTGCATTATATTTTGCCTGTAGATACAAAAACTGAGCAAATGGGCAGTTAATTTGCTTAAATACACAACTAAACATGTCTGGCTCAAAAATAAGTGACTTTGGCTTCAATGCTTAAATGGCGCTATAGGTCAGGATCTGATGTATACTGGTGTTATTAAATTTGAAGTGTTTTAGTATTAAAGCTGCTGCATAACAGTTTGAGTTACAAGGTGCTTGTGTTTACCGTGTCCCCCAGACAGGTGTTTTGTTCCGCGGTGTCAGCACGCTACAACTCGTGTAACCAATTTAAAAACGCAAATTAACACAGGTCAGCTGATCTTAACACCGCGTACTTTGCCACCTTCGCACTTATAAACAGACATCAGAAAAGTATAATAGAAATCATAATATTAGAAATCACAGCATCGACAAAAAAAAACCGCGACACATTACGCACGCTGGAATAAAACAGGCGGAAATACAAAGAGAAAACGAAAACAAAAAATACCATCCGCTTTGATCCACATTGCTTCTCGGTTTTACACATTAACTTCATGAAAACGTGAATGAAAAACAGTGGAAAGCTGGACAGATGAAAATGAATGGAGTCGGGGCTCTGCTAAGCTCAGCTAGCTCCATAGTTATCGCCTGGTTGGAGCTTACGTTACCGTTAATGTCAAACGGCCAGGCATTAGCTAATGACAGCAACTCACTCGGTAGATGGTTCCGATGAACACTCGGTAGGTACATTCATTCGTTTGATAAATAAATGGCAAACCCAGTAATTTTGGCTCGCAGTCAAACTGCTTCCATATAGCTAAAGGGCAGGTTAGCCAGCTTAACATGCTAGCTACCATTAGCCAATGGTAGAATCAGAAATATACGTTAACATGCATCTCAACAACATTAGTCCAAATCATTCACCTAATAAGTCCTTACGTCTCGGTTCCTTGAGCCTGCCTTCTGCCTACTCAGGAAAGTTGCAATGTCTTCAGTGAATCCCCATCATTTTCTTCGTGAAACTCCTCTGAAGCCTCTTGACGTGTCCCTGTTTGGACCACCGTGACCGACTGGTGGGGTGCGTGTGTGTGTGTTGAGGTGAAGAGACACTGAGTCGGCGCAGCTGGTGGGACGGTCGACAACTCACAGCTGACTAATTACTCCAGTAGTCAAAAATACATTTCAAGAGCAGCCAATTTTAACACAAGGTTTATAGCATTATATTGAACTTTGTTCTTATGTTATCAAGCACAAAACAATTTAAAACTATATATATTTTAGTTTGATTTGGTTTCTTTTAACTTGCCATATCATATGGGCATGTTATATTATTTTTTTTCTTTTACTATTAAGTCATTGTTTACTCTATTAAGTTTATTTGTTTGTATTACTTGCAGGATATTTCAATCTCTTGTCTCAATATGGAGCCATGTTTGTGTCATTTGTATGAGATATTGCTTTTTAGGGATCTGTGGATCTGCTTTTTTTTATATATAATTTGGACTTTGTGTCTGTAATAAAATCTATCTATACCTGATTCTGGTGTTGTTCTTTTGACCGGAGATCGGAATTGGCCAATTTTCTCCTGAAAATGCAAATATTTGAAAACTTGTTTTTTTCTCATTTATTGTGTAAAGTCAAAACTAAGAACTCTAACAATGATCTATCTATAAATACACAAAATCAACTGCACTTATTTAATTTTCAAATGCTTTGAATAAAAAATATGCTTTTATGGGGATAACCCAATCATTTGTTTGGGATTTTTTTGTAATTGATTCAGAACTACTAAATCTATAAAATAACTAGTACCACATTTTCCTTGTATGTTTTTCACACAAACGAGTGTGACATGACAAGGATGGCTCCATATTGAGATAAGAGATTGAAATATACTGCAAAAAAATCAGCATGGGCAAGTTAAGCCTCAAGAAATCCAGAAATCAGTTCTGTCCAGGAAAAGGCTGATTGGTGCATCTGAAATTCTGCAAATTTTCTTCCAGCTGTCAGTGTGAATTTCTTCTTTTTTCTTTTCTTGGCCCTGGGCAATTTGCTGCACACTTTCCCATTTCTCTCTGCCCATCATCCCGTGTAGCTATTAAATAATAAAAGCTAGTTCCGCAAAACTCTTTTAAAAAAGAAACAAATTAGCTTATTTTCTTTGTCTTATTATTTTTCGTTGTTTGTCTTCCGTTCTGAAAAATAGCCTTGACATTTTTCTAATTTCCCACTGGTCCCCTAATCTGTATGCCAGTGTATGGCATATACTGCTTAGGGCAACTGTTGGAGCAACACACAAAGATTTTCACTAAAATGAGGA
>CAEGAG010084944.1:0-61003 GCA_903067065.1 Brachyrhaphis terrabensis | reverse complement strand
TATATATATATATATAGATGCATCAACACTTGAAATTCTTCCACAGATATTCTTCAGCATCTATTTTATAGGAGAAGCTGGAAAAAAGTCAAAAGGACTAAAATAAAAAGTTGTCAAAATGCCTCAGTGCATAACATAATGGCCAGATAAAAATAGAGATAGCAAATGTAGCTTCACTTTCAGCTTATGAAGTGCACAATATTTAATTTTTTTTTATTTATGTAATGAAGATGATAAAGTCAGGTGAATTGTTGACAACAGTAACTTGGAGACCTGACAAACTGGAACGCTATCCAGTGATTTAAAAGCGTCCTGTGGCGAGTGACAAAATATGGTGTATTTTAGGGAGCATTCACACCAGGAAAGTCCTTTGGTCTGATTGTTAGGTTTGGTCCAAGAGCGGACTTTTTTTTTTTTTTTTTGCAAGAAGAATATAATTTGTAAACAAACCCATGTTTACAAACAATCACGGAGCACAGACCAGGAAAAACCAACTCTGGAAGTCCTTACTGCGTTTCCATTGAGCTCATTTGTGCTTTTATTACAACTGCGAAACCATTTTAAATGTCATGAGCAGCTTATTCAACATGTTCTGGCAGCTGCTTATGCAAGAAATGCAACCATATGTATGCATGTCTGCTTACGTGTCATTGTATAATGTGAAAGCTGTTATTTCTTTACATACTGGCAATAGATGTAAAGAAAGTTAATTTGATTACTTGGTCCTCGTAATATAAAGCTGTTTGGTTGTGGTTATTTGCCACATATTTACTGTTGCCATCAGATTGTTCATTTTAAATGGCTCATAAGTTTCTTTTATTTGCATGTGTGTTTATGCTGGTAGGTTCCATCTCATTTTGTGTGGGAGACATCTGGTAATATTCTTCCTCCTGTATTCTCATCTCCTCATCAAACTGGAATTTTGTTTCCGCTGTTATTTTATTACATTCGTAGCACAAGGTTGTTTTACACTAGTTAGAAAACACATTACGTTGTGCTGCATTTAGTTTGGAAACTCTGCTCTCGTTTCCCCGTCTCCTTCCTGTAGCGGAGCGACAATCTGTCCACCAGAGTCCCGCCTCCTCTCCAGAATTAATCAGTTGTATAATTGCCTGAATAATGAAATAACCATCTACCGTAGAACTCCTGTGTCTGCTCTTAAAATCTCTTGTTCAGTCTAACAATGTTACCGCTTACATTTTTATAGATTTCTGCAGAAAAAAAACAGCTTGCTGCTTTACTGAATTGTTTTAATGTGACTATGTGATACAGAAACCATTTGCTTAAAATGTGCTTAAGCCAATCAACAAAAGAATAAATAAATAAAAACTGAACTTATTTTTCAACCTTGTGTCAGAAATCAAATTTTTTGGATAAATGTCAGTTTTCATTGTTAGTTTTGCAGGCTAACCGGTTTCCATGTGTAGTCTATTTCGACTGAAGTGTCCTACAAATGTGTTACGTGTACTTTGACACTCAAGACAAAGGATCTATATGAAAACGTAGACTCGTATGGTACCTGACAGGAGAACTCTCAACAGGCCCTCGTCACCTTGAACAACTCCTGCAGCAATGTAATTCTCTGGGCTCTGCAGCTCTGTTGTTTGTACTTTAGTGAAGGTGTTGTTTTGGCCTTAAGGGATACCAAAAGGCTAAGTACACACATACCCTCCCAACCTCCACATACACATACACACCCATGGGTGTACTTAATGTAAACAGAGCTCAGTCCGACAGGCCATGAAAATGTCAGCCAAGAAGGGATGCTTTTTGAGCTTTGAAAATGCTCCTGTGAAATTCATAAACACACCATTAAATTAATGATGACGCTGTCAGAAGCAGCTCACCTCTCAAGCCACTGTATCCAGGCAAAGCGCTCTTCAAATCACGCCTTCTTGTCATTTCTTTAGGTCGCACAGGGAATTAGACACAGATAGCCGTAAAAAGTAGAAAGGCATGCCCTTTTTTCTTTCAAAACATGGCTAGCCAAAGCAGGTTATTTGAACTGCACCATCAGTATTTCCTTTTCATTTTTGGGCAACATTCACACTTCTGTTTCCAGTCACCAGTAATGTATCAGAAGGAGATTGGCAGTGTAAGAAAACATGTATGTGGTTCTTGGCTTGTGAAAATTCTCTCATTAAGTTAGTGGAAGAAGGATAAAATGTAATGTATTGGAGAGCAGTGGGAAACATTTTGATGTACTGACCTACCAATTGGATCCTACATGTCCATGCAATTGGAGAATAATATGTTTAAGCTCAACAAGGCTGTTTATGAGATGATAAAATAATTGATATCATTTGTGTTAAAAAGACAACATTTACTCGTAGTTCTCTGTCAGGTACTCATGTTGTCATGACAACCTGGTTGCAAAGGAGGAAAAAAATTGATTTCTTGATGGTACTGGTGGCTCCCAAAATTACTCGCATGAGAAATGTGTTCTATGTGGCAGAGTCAAGTAAGCTCCATCATGCTCTGGGAGATTTTTCTCCAGTACAGCAATGGACCTTCAAGTTGCACAGGGGCATCAAGCTGGGGCTGGCTAATTGGAAATGTTGTAGTGGTCATCCCTGTTGACTGAGAATCTCTGTTTCCTGCAGTGATGACTGGCTCTTTCAGCAAAACAATGCTGCAGTTCACAGAACACGTCTGGTTCCAGACTATGAATGCCCTTCGTGGATCCATTTCAATCACTTGGGCCAAAAAGAAAAGTTGGATAAAGACACCTTAAAGCAGCTGAACTGTTTACTGCTGAATCATATTTTAGAACAATTTCAGTTCTGTATTATGTTTTTATAGGACTATAGTGTTAAACTTTCGATCAACTAATGAATTGTTTTTTGGATTAAAATCAATTTTAAGCAGTTTCCCTTTGTGCTATGGTCAAAAAATCTGACTGAAGCCCTTTGACAGCATTGTTTTGAAAGACCTTTCCTCAATAATGACTCCTTTGTCACTCTCACCTAGTTTGTGGAGCGCATTGTATTTCCTTTTAGTTCAAGATCTGCGAATAGCAATAGAACTACCATGCTCAGTGTATGTAAAGTAAATGTGATGTGCTGGTACATTAAAGCTTTTACCAAATTATTATTTTAATTAATGTCTTTAATTATTCAATATCAACGTAATCTAGTCCTCAGCAGCTCTGATTTCCTCCTATATTTTTTAGAAACAGGAAAAAGCTACCATTTACAGAAATACATCAAACTATCATAAAACACATTCCCTCCTACTTTTCACATCAAACAAGGATTTAAAAAGCCTTTTTTTGGTGACTTCTACCATTAAAATCTCCCGTAAGTGAGCTGCTGCTGCTGCTGCTGCTGCTTTAAATGTTCTAGCTGCAACACGGAGAGACGAGTTTCAAAACAGAAGAATCCTGCAACAGTTACAATTGCGGTGATTCTACAAAAGCAGAATATTTCAATTCCTGCTTCTGGAAATGCAAGTAAAGCTTTTGAGATCTGTAACAAAAGAGCAGAGGAGAATGAATGGAATTGAAAATCTTCCAAATGTCTTATTTCATGTACTGTTGGCAATCTGCATTTGTGTTTTGTGTTCATATTGATATTTTTGCTGTTTGATGATCTGCATCTGAATTTGGATTTCAAAAGAGAAGAGAAGCAGAAAGGCAGAAAGATAAAAGAGGGAAAATGTTTTAACCAAACTGCAAGAGAATCTATCTTTTTGTATCTTTGGAAAGTCATGACAGGAATGCTTAGCACATGTACTTTCTTTCTGCTATCTGCCTAAGAGAACAACTCCACCCGAAACCCCAAAGACTGACATTTTCAGGAGCTTGCAATTTTTTGCTGTTGAGGCGATATGGTAACAGAGATAGAGGGTTCTGTTGCAGCTCATTGCCCAATGTCAATAGACAATTAGGCATTTACTGGATTCTACCCGCAAGCTAATTAGAGCTATGTAATTAGTAGAGGGAGAATCTTAAGTGTTCTCAAATGGAGCTCCAGATATCCACTTATGGAGTGCTGTGCTGTACGCTGGCCTGACAATCCAATCACAACTCCAACGACACCAAGACAAGCACTAAAGGTGCTTGAAAATGCTCAACTTGGCACTGAGTCTGGATAAGAGGTGTTCAATAGTAACAAGCTGCTACTTGAGCCTGTACAGCATGCACTTTCTTCCATTAAAAAGAATCTCTGCTGCAGAACAGGGGGTTAGTAACAAGCCACATGACACTGGGATTCTTCAGCTGAAATCTTTGCTGCCACAGTGAAGACATTTATTGTTATTGTGGTAATTCCTTGGTGCTGTGACTTCCTGCATATTGGGTCAACTGCGACTCATTATTGGTCATCCAGAATCATAGAGTGATCATATGTCCTTGTGTGTTTGCGATTTCTCTCCCTCTATTTCCTTCCCATTCCTTTGCTACATGCTGGTTTGTTATCAGCTCAAGTCATTGTCCTGATTTCAGGGATTTTCTTGACCCAAAGGCAAAAATGTTCTTAAAAGGTAAAAAGTTTATTTACAGAATGGCTCCAGGAAATGATGACTGAGGTCCGACTCAGTCATCAGATATTGATACAGTAATATCTGGAGGGCAGAGAGGAGTGATTAGGATTGAGAATCTGTGGCTTGACCTAAAAATTCATTTTTAAAGATACTTGATATCCAATGATATCCAATCTGATTTGGCTTGACTTATTGACTGGAAAGAATTTAACCTCAAGATGTACAAAACTGGTAAAGAGGTACACCTGAAATGAAACGAAGTACTGATCCAGGGCAATAAAAATATAGACTCTTGATGTTTTCTTAGTTAAAAAAAAAAAAAAAAGGAAAACTATTTACTATTTTTCTTCCATATCACAATAATGAACCATGGTCTGTTGGTCTATCACCAAAACTCTAAATAAAATGCACTGAAGTGTATGGTAATGCTGTGAAAAAATAAATCATAGAGCATTATTACTTTTGCAAACCACTGTACCTGTCTGCCTTCAGCCTCAGTCATCTCTGAATCATCCATTACTCCCTCTGCAGTGCTGACCTTCAAAACCCCAGTAAGACTAAATCCATTACTCACAAACTCTCAATTTACCTCAGAGCTAAACTAATCCAGATCGCCTTCTCCTTGGATCACTGGCTTCTTATCTTCCACAATGTGTAGAATAAACTGCATGATAATTTTAGTCTCTACTTCTCTGAGGTAGTCTTTCATAACTCCTAAATCATGACAATTGGTGTCAGTATGATTCTGTCGCTGTGATGGTGCGTTAATTTTTCCAGCAGTCAGTGAACAGGATGGACAGGTTCCAAGTCCATCCTGTTCACAGACTGCTGGGAAAAGCTGCAGTCCCTAAGGGAGACTGAACCGAGTGAAGACAGTGTGAATGGTATGAACCTTTATACCACAACAAAAACAAGACAAAACTGAAGGTCATGCACAACACAAAATACATTTTCAAAATTCGAGTTAAAAGCATTTGAACTTTTCTCAGTCAGTAATCTTCCTGACCAGTGTCCTTGTAAACAACTGGCAGCAGCTGAGTAAATGACTTTTTGACCAGTCAAGACTCAGCTTTATAAAATTACATATTCAGTTTATGCATCTTCTTCTTACCTCGTCTGATCTCCCAGCTCTTCTTTCTTTTTTAGACTCCCACCCTTTCCTCTTTCCCATGAGTTTTCTTTCAGAAATGCCTTTTTCGTGCTGACGGACCTCAAGCTGTGATGCAAGAGTATTCTAAAGTCTGGTATGTCTCTTTGGATCTATCTCTCCTTTACATCTCACCATCCACCCAAACTCCTCCGTGTGAAGTGCACAAATCAACAATTCAGTCACATCTATGCCTTGCTCTCCACGTCCTGCCTATCAGTCAGGGGGCCCAAAATGGCAAATTCAGGCCAAATGGGCTGCCAGCTGTCCGTCAAGCATCATTTTCTTGACAGCAGCGGATGAATGGATGGTGAAACCTGTATTGATCACAACGTAATAACAACAGTGATATCTACATTTACCATGTTTCTTGAACATATTAAAGAGAATTCTCATCAGTGTGATCAGAAAAAATGTAAATAAATAATCATTTAAACTACTTGGGGGTGGGGAGAAATATTATGAGCTTCCAAAGTCTGTTTTCCAGTGTTTCTTCCTTCTCATGTTGTTCTTTGTTCATATTTAAAACCCACTTAATAAAAACTTCTTCACAAAAGTAACCCATTTACAACATATACATCAAATTACATCAAAATACAACAATTTTGAAAACAGGGCCCAGTTTTTATAACACTTCGCACAGTTCCACAATTTTTTATTTCATCGTCAGCATTTGTGAGAGAAAAAACTGTACAGGCCTCCATGAAACTAATCCTAGTCTCATGTCAGTCACCTGCACCAGGTGGGAGCTGTTTTGGACAAGCAGTAATATAATTCTGTTAAAAATTTGTACAGATAGATAGATACTTTATTGATCCCCAGGGGGAAATTCAAGGTCCCAGCAGCTTAAGACATTACACACAACAGTCACTACAGATCACACAGTATATTATAATATTTGCATAAAGTTGATGGACTATGCAGAGGAGTCCTCTTCCCTCCTGCCCTTCAGTGATGCATTGTAAAGTAGTATGGCCTTTGGTACAAAAGACTTTCTTAGTCTGTCAGTGGGTTTTACTAGATATCATATGGTCATGTCATTTAAAGTGGATCTTTTTTCTTTGTGGCACGTAATACCTAAGATGTTAAAGTAATTTCTTTCAAAAGTTCAATTTAGTTGATGAAAATAAATGATTAAACTGGTAATAAAAGCTCTTTTTATCTGCCATGTATTGTAGTATGGAATTATACTATTATTCTCTCTTCTTATTGTTAACTATTTCTTCAGATTGCAGCAGGTGTGATGCCTTTCTTTTAAATGATGCAAGCATGTAAAGAGAAATCTAGAAAAGGAGTGTTTGAAGCCTTACATGCAAAAATTGGACATTTTGTGACTTTGAGCTTTGTGCATTATGCAGAGCAAAGCTTAGCTTTGAAAACTTTGAAAATACTACTTCACCACACAAGAGATAATTCAAGAATAAGACTGTTGGGAAAGGAAAAAAAGATAATATATATTTTATTTCACTCATTTTAGCTTCTTCTTAGCAACAAAAAAGACAAAAGAAAAGAAATTGAATTGAGAAGTTACTGCAATACATGTGACCACAAACAAACAGACCCTGAACTTTTCCAAAAGTTTTTTCTGAATGACATAAATTTCTGCTATTTTCATCTTGACTACTGGTTCATCATGGTGCAATAATGAAGACTACTATTTCTACTTTGTGTGTATCTTAGTACATAATATCACCGAAGCACAAGTAACAGGCCTGATCTGCTAGTTAGTGAACACTTATTCGACGAACATTTTTTGACAGACTTCATGAAAAATCTTGAGTCCTTTCCATAAAGCTCTTCCGTGACTTTTACTCCTATCAGATGTTTTTAAAACCCGTTCTGCTTTTTTTTTTTTAACACAGCTCAAATGATTGGATGAAGTTGTACAAACCAAAAGTAAAATTCCTCCCTAATGTCACCTTACAGGGTTAAAAGTTGAAAATAAAAATGTCCTTGTTGGTGTAGAACATGACGTTTTGCAGGATTTCGCTCTGATCCCAAGATAAACTCTATACAGTGGTTTTAAAATTTTGATAGCCCCTATTAGCAGTGACCTAAACTTGGCTTAACGTTAAAGCAATGGGTTTTATTTAGAGTGCAGCTTCAAGTGTGAATCTGTCTACTCCCGATAGAAGCCTCAGTTGCGCTTGTTATCACTAGACACCTCATAAGTGATTCCCAATTGGATGTTTTCCTGAACCAGGGCTCAGAAATCAGAGATTGAATGACTGTGAAACGCCAGTGACCCTCCAGCAGTGTATCTAAATGGCTGTGCCTCCTGCTGAACAGCAGTAACCTGCCAACAAACCCATTTACTGTTTGAAAAAGGGGAACGGGGACTGCCTGGACCTTATTAGTCTCTCACAGAGGTGTCAGTGAACCTCTGTTCTCCCTTGTCGGTCAATCAAAGCCACTCCATGCTGGTAGCGCTGGCAGGGAATCTCGTTCACCTCTGACTCACAGAAGCTGTTTTCCATCCTAAGATTTGATGATAGGCTGAGTTATAAAGCACAGCATGCGTTTCATCTCCAGGAAATGTTAAACCTTATGTAAACTGAGGGATATTTTTCACATACCGCATACAATTACTGAGTGACATTTATTATATTTATATTTAGCATAAAAGTATAGATCGTTCCTGTGAACTGTGCGATAATGATTGAGTCCAACACGCAGCAGGGATATAGCTGTGCAGCAAGTCGACAGGAAATTCTGAGACAGAAAATCGTTGTGAGACTACTGAAGTAAAACTAAAAACAAAATTCGTTTGGACTAAAAAAGAAGTTTCAATTCAAATCGAACCTGCAGCAATGCTGTAAAGGTTTCCGTGAGATTTGGGTCTGTTCTCAATAATGGATAAGTTTGGCTGAATGCATCTTTTTTCTTTAGGAATGAAGATTTTCACCATTTCCAGTTAATCACTTTCAAGTCTGTTGTGTTGCTATGTCTGTAATCATCTGATTCCCACAAAATGCTTGTTTGTGTTATTTCACCTTTAGTCAGTGTATGCTGCCCACAACACTCAGTCCCAACGTAATATGAGCTGCTTCTCTCTGATGTTGTATCGTTATAGTAACATCCAGCCTATAGATCTTCTGTGGCAGATTTTCCTGTAAATCACATAAAATGTGTCTGAACCCTCCATTGGAACATAAAGTGGGACACAAATATTGAATAAACATGTATAATGCATCGATAAGAATTCAATTTGAAATTAAAATTAACTCCATGAGGAGATTACTTTCAAAAAATGCACTTTTAGTCTTACTCTTTTTAGTAAATGCTGCTGATAAGTATTTATATGCTTTGCCCTGTGTAATTATTTGTACCTTTAGAAAACACATAAGAAAGCTTTAAAATCATATCTTCTTTTATTTCATTAGCTAACTCACTGAAAATAGCAGAATCAAGCCTTTAATTTGAGTTCTTTACTGAGTATAAAAAAGAAATCTCATTTTAAGAAATAATAGCACTTACTGGGACATTTACAAGTTTCTTTTTTTTTTTCAAATGGTCACAACTTGGAATTAAAAAAAGACAAAAGAAATTTACATTAGACAGTTATATTTTATGAATGATTATCTTTCATCTGGCAGAAAGTTATTTAACTCTAACTATTGCAAAGGTTTTTCACATCACACATTTGACAAAGAAAAGTGTGTTGGCCAGCAATGATGAAGAGCAATCCATTTCTGTATCATGCCATGTTTAAACCCTTGTGAAACAAGAAGTCAAGAATGAATTAAAAAAAATATATTCTGTTGATTTCCTTTTGTAGAAATTAAGAGAATCAATGAGTATGGCCCAGTCAATTTTGCTAAAAACGATTATTTCCAAACAGTTTTCTTTCCGTGCTGAATAAAGGTACCCAAAATAAATGTAGGATTTTTCAAAATTGTCCACTTTGAAATTATGCAACTAAAGGAAAACTGCTTTTTCATGGGTGTCAGTAGATAGGCGGAGCACTGCCAGTCAAAACAAACATCCATCTGAAAGAGTCCTATAGTTGGAGTTTGTCAAAGGGATATTCAACACACACAGTTGAGCTAGTGCGGAAGCTCTTTTAAAGACAGACGCAGAACCCGGAAAATTCTTAATATTTTTTCAGCTTCTTTCATGTTATATCGGTATATCATTCTCTCTCTTCCATTGCATCTTCAGTCACTCTCTCAGTCGTCGTCTCTGTTTGGGGTGTCAGGCGAAGACGAAGGAGTGCTGCTGCACTGCTGTAACAGAGTGGGTTCGCTCTGCTTTCTCCATTTTTTTGGGAGCTTTTGCAAAGCTGTCACAGAGTTGAGTTAGGGGTGTTGGGGTTGTAGGCATATAAAAACAACAAGGCAGAAATCTGTCACACAGGATTCAGCTGTCACACATGTAAAAGGGATGGCGTCCATCATCAGACTCTAACTAGTATGGAAGAAGCCACAAACAGTGAGAGTCGAATTTAGGCTGCTTTGAAAGTTGAGATAATGATGATCAGTGGGGAGACAGATATATGAAAACAGTAAGCAATGGAAATCATTAACTCTTTTGTTTGATTGGAAGAATGTTTTCCTATGGTTTTGCATCTACTTCTATTGTTTGGTAGCTTCTTAAATGGACACAGTTAAGTGGACAGTTAAGCATGCTAACATAAGTTGTGTTGTAAAACAACATATGCCATGATGTCTTTTTCATGATCTAACAGTGGTAGACGAAACAGTAGTAACATTCAATAAAAATGGCAACAGATATATAATAAAAACAAAGATATGATGTGCAAGTAATGTGTGTGAGCAGAGAATCACAGACCTGAATGATTAATGAGTGGTTTATCTATGGTTGCTTCGTGCCTCTTGTTTTTCTCTGTGTCTCACTGAAGTCATTCTTTGGTCTAACACCCCATGAAGCACATCCACTGATCCAAATTATGTAAACAAGAAAATCCCCAATAAATAAAAAGCTAAGAAAAATTATGAAAGGCCTGTTGTATAAAACCAGGCATTCTGCACAAAAGAACAGTTCAGAACAGTTTTGTCATTCCATGATGTCTGCAGGTAGTCAAAACCACTCTGCCGACTGGTAAAACTGTCCTTAGCTTCTTGAATTATTATCTTAGTTTGAATTGTTGTTAAACTGGTTTCACTGTGTAAATTGGCGTTCCAGTAATTTCTAGTTCATTGCAGCCTAAAGCCATGATGGTTCCTGAGTTGTCACAGAACCGTATTATGTTTCTTCATTGTTGTTTCTCTGAGTTATGCTCACTTTCCCTTTGTTCTGAGTATTGGTCATTCCAATGAGTGCAGTCAAACAAATCTTTCCTATCCTGTAAAGGAGAAGCTCCCATCTGCTGTTAGTCAGTCAATAGAAAGTCAATAGGGGTTGGCTTTATTAAGCATAGACAATATAAAATTTAATACTGATAAGATACAATTAGGCTTAAATTTGAGACTTTTTATGTATAATTTTGAAACTAATTCACCACTATTAAAAAACTTAGGAGCTTTAAACAATCAACAATGAGAGTAAAATTACATCTAATAGGTAATTTACATTTGTTAGTGTTCAAAGTGTTTGTAGATTATTTAGGTTTAAGACTGACATTTGAAAATTACCATTACTGGATATTTATGAGAAGCTTTGTGAGTTTCTGTAACATATTTTCCACAGCTTGCATTATTGATAATGGTTTGTTTTTTGCATTGAAATGCTTTTTTCCATAAAAGTACCAGTCCTTTTGAATTTTTTAAATAGATTTAATTTAAAGCATTTCAAGGATTTGTTTAAAATTAAGTTTGTAAAAGTAAAACTCTGCACTTTTACTTATTTCTTAACCTCTGGGACTGTATAACCAGCACCTAATTTGCATTTTCTTCACATTTTCCTCCTAACTTTTTATTGCCAGAGGATTTTCTGAGCTCTGCTTATTCCTTAGTCATGGAGAGATGTATAAAATGGAAAGAGATGTAAAAGAAAAATAATAATAATAAGTTGAAAACAGTTCTTTCCTTGTGTAAGTCTTTGTAAATTTTGCCCAAGGCCAGAACTGACATCTCTGTATGTCCTTGCCTGTTGAGCACTCTTAATATATACATTTACGCTTTTGTGTGTCTAGCTAGCATGAATTGTCTGCTATGTCACTGATAAATGGTGTTGCTCTTTGAGGAGCCTCAGTCCCCTCTGGCTGTCTTTTCTTGTTGTCCAGTCCTATAATTTATCTGCAAAGAGAGCGATGGACGGCGTTAGTCTGTCACAGAACAATCCATCTGCAATGAGATCTAGCACCCATCTCATTTCCTCACTATCGGAGCACATGCTTATTCCCAACTGAACTAAGCTACAGCAACACAATAATTTTCATACAAAAATGATTTGTGGTGAGGGCATGTTGCTGTACTAATGAGGTCTCAAGAGCTGAAGAAACTCAAGGAACAGTCAGTCGTGTGGTAAAGTATGTCTTGTCACTTCTTGTGTAAATGAATGACTATGACTCTAATGACATTTCAGCCACTGCCCATAAATTGCCTAAATCATTTCCCAAAAGGGAGGAAAGGGAAGAAAGCTTTTTTTTTTTTTTTTTTTTTTTATAGCAACACTGCCCCAGCCTTGGGTCGCATTGATTAGGATTAAGGTTTAATCCAAGTAAATCTCAGACAAAGGAAAGTCTAAAGACAAAACCAGGGATCTATTCTCCAATTTGTAAACTGGAAGCAATGGAAAAGATCAAGTTTAATAGGATGTATAGGAGTAAGTTTCCATGTGGTTATTAAGAACAATCGATCACAAGACTTGAATTTTATTAGGTCGTATGGCCTAGCATCCCCCTTAATCAGTTTGTGTAAATGTGTACATGAAAAAAGTTAAACAAAGATAAATCGGTGAGTTTGCTTCTCTTTGCTACTTGAAATATAGGAATGAAGCCATCCTACAAAGACATGTCAAAGATTTTAGGGTAGGGGTTCTTTTTTAAGGTCAGCGGAAGAAGGGAATAGAACAGAAAAAGAAAAACCAAAGAAGCATTATTTCACTTTTGCAAAACATACATGAGAAGAACCTAATCAGTTGAGGATGCAAGAAAGCAAACTAGGTGATCTGGACACATAAATCAGACCAATGAGGACAGGGGATACAATTTTTAGACAAATAGAGACACAAAAATAAAGACAGATGAACTATACAATGTTAGCCGTAATGTAAAAAAAAAAAAAAATTAAACATAACTCAAAAATAAATGGTATTGTTACATCAATTTGTCCATTTATATGGGCAGATTATTATTTTCTTTTTCTGCTAATTGCTCACACCTGGTCCTTGTTTTCAAATCACATCACCTGGATTGTACCTTTCATTCTCCTCTCTATGAATATACTCTATGGAGGTTTTTTGCTTAAACTTTGCTGGCGTGTTCAAAGGATATCAATTACCTTCATACATTCTGGCTTATACTGAGTAATTAGTCCTTCAAAATCCGATATGTTTTGTCTTATTAGGCTTTTTTAGGTTTGGAAAAATGTATTTTGGAATATCATGATTTATTTGCCACACAGAAATTATGGTATGAAGACTTTAACATAAATTTAATGGAGAGCACATGCAACCTGTCCAATCTTAAGTTTCCAAGTGGAAACATGCAGTTCAAATAATTTACCGCCACTAATGTGTACCCATTAGCAGAGGTGCATTGTTAAATCATAAGTGCTTAAATGTTCATGCTGTCACGGGATTGCTAATTTGGTCACAGTCATAAAATATGCTTTATGCCCAGCCTCCTACCACTTCACTTTGATCTGTTAGCAGTAACTGAGTTCAGTTGCACAAATAATAACAGATGTAACATAAAGCAATTCCATGCATTCCAATAATGTAATCAAACTTAGATCAATTTGCACACAATTAGTTTATTTCAAAACAATATAATCAAAATTCTCATTGATAACAGTCAGCCCTTTATACCTGTATACCTGAATTCAGCAACAACATCTAACCAACATTTTACTGCATCTAGTGATGGCGTTAAAGCAAATGTAACTTCTGTACACTAAAAAGAGCAGTTCGCAATTTATAAAAGCAAAGAAATCCTCAGCTGAGACAAAGCATTCATCCAAGGACACATGTTTGAGCTTTATTTCCTGCAACATTTATTACAACACATTTTGCATTCACGTAATGGCTCACCCTGTCAGTTGCTTCATTTGGTGTAGTGCCAGGATGCTGAGGAGGCAGTGTTATTCCAAAGTCCTTGGTAAACTGAATTACTCTGGTGAGAAGGGAATGCTAATCCTGGAACATCAATAGGACTGTTGTGTTAAACTTCAAAGACTTTATTGTGTTACATCTTCACCAGTGCTTTCATTAACTGGGTCAAGGACCACATCTCCACTTTATTGTAACAGTTTCAAAGACTGTGATATGCTTCAGAAACAATCAGTTTTGCCCTCTGGTCTTTTAGATTTGTCAGATTGCAGTCACCTTGTTCAAAGAACTGGCAAATGCAGAAAATCTTCTGTGTGTGTTTTCTTCTTCTATACTTTATGTGTGTCCACCTGGAGGCAGCGAGTGAGAAGACAGTGTGTCAGTCTTTGTTATGTAAGAGAGGAAAAAAAATCTGCTGTTATTTAGAAAATTATATAGGGCCTTTTGGAAGAGTATAGATACAAATCTTTTTGTAAAACCCATATGTTACTTGTGGCTGTCAGTGTTGTCTGTTTAAACAACAGCGTGTGTGCGGCGAAGAACAGGCAGATGTTAAGAGAAAGAGACAGACAGAGTGAATGAGACTGTAAATCGACAGATACAAAGATGGGGCTAACCAGCTAAGAGAGAGTGAAGAAGCGGAAAACAAGTGAACACGACAAGAAGGCAAGATGGAGTTGGAGGTCGAAAGACACAGAGTGCCCACTTCACTGGCAGCTTCTCCCTTCTGGTTCTGCGTCCATTGGCCCAAATTTCAGGCATTTAGTTTCAGAATTGGTGTGGAGTACGCCAACCTGCTTTTTGTTTTGCAGCAGCCCTCTTCACACTAAATCACGCCTGCAGCAGATGGATTTATCCACAACATGGATTCAGCTGTCAGCTATTTATGCTTGTTTTGATAGCAGATTATGTTAGCTGCATTCTATGTTGTGGTATTCATGTGCAAGTGTGATCAGATGTAAATATGTATGTGAATGTCATTTTTTTTATGGCATAAAATGTATAGCATATATTTATATCATGAAAATCACATAAAAATGATGAACAGCATTTCGGAGTCTAACTGCATCTGCTGCATAACTTTGAATAATACAGAGTTGAGTGTGCTGGGAGGAGGAAGTTGGGAATATAAATCTGTAGCTCTGCCGTGGAGCAGACCAAACCTGGAGGAGAGTTAGGTTTCCACGACAGAATACTGTAGTGTGTTGCCAAACTTTTCCCCAAGGCAACTCCCCCATGTGGATCTACCTTTCATTTCAATTTCACAGGAAAGCACCACATACATAGCTGTACTTTTCACTTGACACTCCAGCATGCATAATTATAACATATGCCATGAGTACCAGTCATAACATTTTGCAGCTGGATTACCACAGCTTTCACATGCATTACATATAGTACCTCTGCACCACTGTTCAAGTACTGATGCAACTGTGGCTTAATTAGTACTAAAGTGTCCCAACAATATTACATTAGCTCTCACTACTCATTGCAGACACTCACCTCAGCATGGTGAGTGCTCAGATTTGGAAATGACAAAACGACTCATCACTTAGGATCACTTATAGAGCAATGAAAATGACAACAAATACGTTTTCAACATTCACTACTTCCAATGAGTTGTAAAAAAAATTTTTTATTAACATTCCTTTCTCAATTATTTAATTTTTCTTTTGATAGATGTATGTCTCATATTAGAAACAAGCTTGTTGGTTTAATACAACTTATTTAAAATCTAAATCTGCCATGGGTATGAATAATCTTGGGCTCAAACTTTAGTCAAAGTTTGACTTTGGTCTTTCCCTAAAACTTAATGACGGTGCTGTCAGACTCTTTCAAATTTTGAAATTAATTCTGAGAGGGGGGGAAATCTAGAAAAGGAAAAATAAGTAGGATTCAAAGCTTGATGAGGAGCTAGTGTCAAAGTGTCCGGACCTTCACAGTAGAAAACTAAGAACACATGAATGTGAATGTGAAAAACAAAGTAAAACCAACAGGAACTTAACCTAGGAAAGTGACAAAAGCATCATTAACATATGATGCATAAGGACATTTATGAAACAAAACACTTGTCTGAAATTTCAGTCCTGACCAAAATCTCCTTTGGTGTACTTCATTGCCAAAATGCAATTGAAAAAGTTTTAGAAATCTAACATTCATGTTACACACAATTAGTTATCATTTTAACAGATGACTTTTGTAAATATGGTATAACATCCATGTGTAAGAATAAAGTATAAAACAAATAAACCTTTATTTCATTAAAAAGTGCAGACAAACCAGCGCTACAGCATAATTTCCTAATAGTTTTAAAAAAGACTAAAAACCCGATTCATGGTCAGTTGGTGACATTGATAATTCTCGACAAGCCAGCCTCGTTATTTTTTGCTTTGGTGAATCCTTGTTTTTTTTTTTCAGTGTGAATCTGCCAATGACCAAAGCTATAATCATCTAAAATTTCTTTTCTGCAAAAAATTAAAGGTTTTTACTGTCATTGGTGTAACACTACTGTGTCCAGGTTTTGAGTGGTAATTTTACATTTTTCCTATAAATCATAAGTGTATTTTTTTCATCTTCCACTTAATAATTTTTTTCTGTATGTACGATTTCTTCCCAAGTTGTAACTGTGCAATGTGAGGGCCAGCTGGTTATTGATATCGACTGAGGAGCAGGTTCAGTGGCTAGGTTAATGAGGGTCAGAGCCACTGCTGGTTATCAGAAAGCTAAAAGGAGCTCGGATCCAGTACATAACACAGTTAATTGGGCTGTAATGGTTTGTAGCCTGAGGCAGCCCTCTTCTTGTAAAGGACCTGAACCATACCAGTGGCCCTGTGTCTTAGTTAGATTGGGACAACATTTCTGAAAACAAAGCATGTATCTGGATATGATGGTTGTGAAGAGCACCGCTCAGGTGTTTAAATACCGTTGACCAGAGAGCAGGATGTAGTAAAAATCTACATCTAAACACTTAGAAAATATGCACAGAATGTGATATGCTTGCAGACGGAAGCTAAAAAGCCATGTTGGTGCTCAGGTATGGCTGGAAGCTGATGTGTAAAAAATAACACCATAGACTTTGTTTATCTAAATTATTTTTAGCTACAAGTACACATACAAGCACCTTTTGGGTGGGTTTGGTGGCAAATGGGTTTATAGAAATGTTTATTAATCTGATCATATTAGGGATAATGGTGCTTCTACCCTGACAATTACGAAATTGGTCTGTTTCAGACTGTACGCTCGTGTTGTTTTAAGTGTCTGGGTTAAAATCTAAAGCAGTAATGAAAGCAAAGGGGACTATATTACCACAACAGTCAGAATAGCTGGGGTCAGATAGTACTGGCTATCAGTTCTTAGATACGTCTTTATGGTGCTTAGGGAAACATGGTACGCTGTTGCCCTTTCAAGTATTATTTTACTTTTTTTATTTTTATTTAACCTTTATTGAACCAGGAAAGGTCTCATTAAGCTCAAACACCTCTTTAGCTTTAGCCAAAGTTACACTGCACCCCCATCTGCCTTTAGAAACAGAAGTTTCTTTGTGTATTTTAGACGTAAGTGGAATGACTGCAAATCGCTTATTTGATGAATAAGCTGTTTTAGTGCATCATGCCTTTCATTACTAGCTAGAAAACCTCTTTTTTTGTTTTGCTTTTTCTCAATTACAAAATTTTGCATGACAAAACAACTGGTAGCACTGTTGACCTGAAGAAAGAAGTTTCTGGTTTTCAATTCTGGTCTGTAGATTCAGAGTTTGTTACGTCAATTGCTCTCTCTGAATGCGTAGGTATTAGTTCTTACACCAGCAGAACCTTTTTCCTGGTGGTTTGTTGGGGAGCAGCATGAGAGCCAGAGACGCCCAGAGACTGAACAAGATCATCTGGAGATCTGGCTCTGTGATCAGTCTCAGGTTGGAGACGTTTGAGACTGTGGTGGAGGGGAAGACACTGAAAAAGAATGTCATCCATGTCATGGACAATTTGAACCGCCCACTCCACCACACAGTAGACAGACAGCAGAGCAGACAGATCTGCTGTCAAATGGACAGGCGCAGGAAATCTTTCCTGCCACATGCCTTCACCTTGTATAATGATACAATAATACTAGCGTATTACTGGTCTTTGTCATTGTGCTATTTGCACAGAACATGCATAGATATTTGTAGATGATTAATTAATTCATTAATTAATATTCTGTATAGGTTAGCCAAAAACTGTCTTGCTTTGCATCTACAGTAGTAAGTTTATTTTAGCTCCTAGAGGTTAAGTCTGCATAGACGTCTCATCTGCCAATCATTTCTTCAAATACAGGGAATAATCTGTACTAAAGAAGGAGAGCAGGTTTGCAGCTTTGCTGTGTAAGCTAACCTTAAACTTGTGTGAAGTGAAAGTGTTTAAAAGTTGCAAGCGTCTTTGACAGTCAAAGTCTCCTTTAAAATGGAATGCTTCTGCGCTTTCTTTAAAGCATGCTTTGGTGGTTTGAAAGAGGACATGCAAACGCAAAGAAATGCCATGAAGTCAGTCTCTTTATTCGAAAGATCTAAAGAAAAAACCGTGAAAAATTAATCTAGATCGCTGCATTCACACTCACAGGATTGCTGACAAATGAAGAGTGAAGCAGAACTGATGATATGTTTCAAGCACAATCCTCTGATTTACATTTCCCCTTTACGTGTCATAACCATCTTATTCCTAGTGGTGCTGTGGTGTCATAGATAATGGATGAACATTTTTCAGCATCAATAAGTGTCTCGGTTCAGAACTGGGTTTCTGCTAAAGTTACTTTGACAAAAACTCCAGAACTAAACTTCTTTAACCAAACATTCTTTGAGACTGTTTATTATTTCAGAGTCAACTAAATTGGCAAATTCCTGTTGTTCTATTTCATGCTTTGACAATAAAATAGTAATGACAGTGCCTTGTTAGTAATGCAGAACTTAGAGTGACAATAAAATAAAGTGTTAGAAAACCAACAGAAAAAAAATACAAACTATATTTATATTCTGTACCACCATCTCTGCACATTACAAACTAGCAAGCAGCTTACCCTTTACACAGGTAAATAAGTTCATTACCTCATCGTTTATCAGTAACTGAAATTCAATACTTCATTGCCTTTTGCCATTCCTTGGCTGATTCTATATCAGCTCATTTACATTAGAAGCACACAACGAGCAAGCTTCGAAATGTGCAGTTGTGGAGACAAGACTGTGTTGCAATGGTTGGTAATGCATCACATGTTGCAGCTTTCCTGCTTGTTACATTGGTTTGGTATTGTGGTGTGGCGGTCATTGTTTCCTAAGTACTTCGCAGCCCCACCGGCACTGGTTCTCAACAATAGTCACAAATTGTTCACAAGTAAATCTTGTATGTGCGCGCGTGGGTGTGGGGGTGTGTGTGCATGTTTGTAATGCAATTGATAACATGTGGGGGGAAAGTACAAAACGTCAGAAAGTTTAGTTTTCCTTCAACTCTAAAGATCTTAAAATATCAGTTTAAATTCTTGCACATCAAAACTTGCTCTGCTTTATGTTAGACCCTTAGCAAATAAAGACGTTCACTTTTATCATTTCTGGAGGGATCTGGGCATCCCTGGCGTGTACAAGGAGATTTAAATTGAACCTTATTCTTTAGATAGATAATATGAGATTAGATCCTACCACCTACATGTGCCCCACTGCGCTCTAAATAGAGATTCTACAACTGCAACAATGTTTGATGTATTCTCTTATTTACTAAGATTAAAATTCTAATTCAAATCTTCTTGCTGTTTCTGTCTTTCTGTCTTCCTTGGTGAGACAGAAAGTAATGGATAAAAAAAACAACAGGAAAAACATAGAAAATATTAACTTTTAAAATCAGTTAGGTGAAACAGCCAAAGTAATCAAGAAGTCCTTTATTGGAAACTATTTCCTCATCTTTCAGGTCAGTCTGCATTATTCTTTAGAAGTCTTTTTAGTTGGATAAATATTTTTTTTATGATCTAGTTTCTTTATCTTCCTGCCACAACATTACTGTTCACAGTCTCATCTGTGAAAAACTGGGATTTAGAATATTAAAACACAGAAAGCTCAAGGCTTTCTTTCTTACTACTTTCATTCCTTTTTGAAAATATTACCAGGATTTCTTTGCCTATTGGCTTTTAGTTTGACTTGCCTTAATCCCAAGTGAATATTTTCTGATGTCATCACGTTTATTTCAATAAATTGTTTAACAAAACTCTAAAATTTACATGTCCAAGTATTGCAAATGAGAGATTTTAGGTATCCTTGAACATTTTCTTCAAATTTTGTAGAAATGTGAACTTAAGCCAGACTGTATATTTAAGGCTGTTTTTCTATTGCACAAAGCCTTCAACAAATAATATGTCTGAATAACATGGCCCTTCCAAATGAAAGATTATACAAGGTCTGGATAGTTGGACCAATGGGCCCTGTGTCTCAGTTGAATCATTTTATCCTGCAAGAATATTTGGGTCCATATGAGCCGGGAACCACGATTTAGAGATGATATGAATGACTAAGCAGCACATACGGGCGTGTGAGTCATGAATTTGTGGCATTGTGCAGCAGACTGAATGGTCTCATTGCCATGGGACCCAGTGTTTGTGATGCACAGAGGAATAATGCTGCCAATAGACGACAATGCAATGCAGAGACACACCCTACGTTTTACAGAAAAGCAGTGAGTCTATGTAGCGCTAAAGCTGTTGACAGGAATGCCTTGTTGGTGACAGCAGCAGACAAGGCACTGATAAGGAGGGATGCCTAAGGTCCTGGCATCAGAGAGATTGAATTACAGATGGCATCTAAAACATTAAGAAAACACTCTCAGAGATAGGAATTTGCAATATATATTAAATCAACATTCCTTGTTGTAGATGCCTTATTCCCTTACAAAGGAGCAGAGTTGTTTCTGTTCTCTTTCACAACCCATCCTCAAGCTCATGCATCCACTGAAGTTTATGAAGATGGATTATGAGCTGCAGGATGTTTCACACCCGTAATATTGTCTCAGTGACCATTCATGGGCTGACTATCCTAGCTCTTGTAGAGCTTTGCAAATTTAAGAAAATGAATTAGTAGAAATAAAAGGTAATAAGTCACCTTATAGTATAATTTAAGTATCCTTGTATGGTTACATTCAATTTTGGATGGCTACCAATCTCTTCTGCTCAGTGATACTCTAAAAAGGGTGCAGTGACAAGGAATTTTATACATGAAACTGACCAAATAAAATGTACATTATTCGTGAAATAAAGCAGAAAAAGTCAGTCTAAAAACTGACCAACAGTTGTTAAAATCTGTGTTTTTTCTTTTTCAAAACATTGGATTATTGGAGCCAAAGATTAATACTTTATTTCAAATCTTAAATAGTTATCTAGTCCAGTCCAAACCCACTGAACCAATAGGTCAGGGGAGAGGAAGGGTTGAGAGTAATTTAGATGTAGGGTAGCACAACAGAAACATCCCTCAAATTAGTTTTTTATTAAATTAGATTTTCTTCCATTGAAAACTATCAGACTGTCACTTTACACAGCATGCTGTTTCAGGTATTTGATGTTATAGTCCCCATAGGCGGTATCTAAACTGCACAGTAAACTGCATGGTGTGAAGGAAGCTCAGCCCCTGACAAAAAAAAACAAAAAAACAACAGAAGCTACAATTCCCACTTATCATATCAAACAGTTTGTATTCTTTCAAAACTGTCGGAGTAAATGGAAACAAACCTCTGTTCATGTACTGAGAAAGCAATCGCATCCTCCCTCTTCTGTCTGAGTTTCTTTTTTCCCACTTCATCATTTGTAATTTCAGCATATTTAACTGATTTTGACTCCGTGTGGCAGATTAAATGATGGATTGTCACGGTCTGCTTGCCCACACGTGTAGACACGCACAAACATGTTCACCCTTGACTTCCCTCCAAAGTAATTTACAACTGGGAAGGCAGCCATTGCGGAAATAGTGTCTCCGTTTGATTGGGGGCTTCCATGCGGAGCCGCAGAAAGACTTGTCTGTCAACAGTCAGCACAGCAAATCAAATGCCTTTGAATATTAACTATTTTCTCATATGTCGAGCACAGAGCCGACTTTAGGCACTTTGGTACCTTAAGCAAGATTATGTTTTGATGCCCCAGACAACAGCTGCCTATATGACGTTTTAGTTATGCAAATAAGCTATTCCTGCTTTAATATATCTCATGGAACAGTTGTAAAAATATTGATAATTGCAGTCTGTAACTATATTTGTGATCAAATATATTTTATTACAGGGATAAAAATTAGCTTTACCGGATGCTGAACAGTACAAGCAAAATATGTACATCTACTTGAAAACATCAAGTAGATGTTTTCTATTTGATTTGTTGAAAAACATCTACATACTTCAGATTGTAGATTTATAAAATAAGAGTTTGCACTACACTTATCTAGTTAAAAGGCAGCAATAATTTATTCAGGTGCATTCGTTGGTCATTTTTCAACTTGGCTAGCTTAAGAAAATCAGAACCTCAAAGTACAGAAAGAGCAGGCATGCACTATGTGCACAAATAATCTAATAAAAAGAGAGGTGTGAATACCAAACATTTAAAGCAGCTGTGTTCCTCGGCAGCAATAAACACGCGGTCCAATCATTTGTTCTGCACATATTCGTCCTGTGAATATTTGAGTCAAATTTCTGTTATCATATTCTGTTAACAGTGAGCATGTGAAAAATAAGCAATCGGATTATTTTGTGAAATATGTTCCAGATAACTGATAAGAAAGTGAAAAGCTTCATCTTCAGACGTTAGTCTGATACATTTGTCACATCTCGCCTGGATTATTGCAATTCTCTCCTCCTGGGTCTCCCTCATAAATCCACTCATAGATCTCAGCTGGTTCAGAGCGCTGCTGCAGGTGTGATCTGCACCAATCACATTTCACTTGGACTCCAGCAGCGCCACTGGCTCCCAACCAGACACCAATCAGATACTTCCCGGATTCAAAGTCCTGCTTTACACATTTAAGGCTGTCCACCATTTTGCTCTTTCATATTTGTCTGACCTCCTTCGCTTTAACACTCCCTCTAGATCTCTTAGGTCAGCAGTCAAACTCGTTCCCGTGTTAAAGGAAAGCAAATTATGGAAATGAATACCGTCAGCAAAAATGTCCACACAAGCAAGTCCACAACAGTTACATTTTGGCAGTTTGGGGAGGAGGATGCAAACTATTGATTATAAGGGACCTGATAGCGAGTAATAAGATTAATACGAGCTTTTAAAAAATATTTTGTTATATACCTGGTGTTGACACTTTTTGATTTATTGATCAAAGAGATCCAGCTACAATTCTTCACATTAGCTCAAGTAAGGACGCGTCTGATTAAACCTCCAATCCTGCTCTGGAATAAGGGAACAGCAGAATTTATTATTTTTTTTAGATTCATTATTTATTACTCTGAATAGAAAATCTCAAAAGTGAATTAATTAAAAATGATATATCTATTTATTTTGAATCAGCTGATAATGACACACATGAGTAGAGGTTCAGTTTTAGTCAAATTTGATCAAATAAGGAGAAACAACCACAAAGGATGGTTTTATTTTCAATGCACAGCATCCACACAATATTGTTGTTTAATTTTTTTTTTTCTTCTGCAGCACCTGTTAAACAGACAACAAGGCCCAGCAGTGGATGTTGACGATATCTCTCTGCGGTTACATATTTCAGTGCGTGTTCTGGTCACACTCTTTTGTGCGAATAACTGTTAGCTAATCTGTCCATCCTTTCTGAACCATTTCTACAGGCTACAGTTCTGCTTAATAATTTCCTGCATGTTCTCAATCCTTGCTTTTTCACACACGGATCTCAAACACACGAAGCAGCCTTTTCTATCCACAGGGGAGGATTACAGATGAGAGGAGAAATGTCAAACATACTTATGTACAGAGATTTGTGGCATTCTGACTGATGTGAGTGTGTGTTTTTGTGCGGCGCAGCTCAGATATCTTCTTCTTGCATCAGATGCAAGAGCCATCTGAACAATGTGCTCCCAGGTGATCAACTGTGCACATTAAATGACAAATTGTTACCTAATTTTGCTTCTCTTTGCGCTCAGAGACCTCATGGTGCCCTGAACATTGTAACTGCAGACCCCATAAGCTCTTCAACGTCCTCCCATTTAACCAGGAACGTTCTCCAGAGGCCTTGCAGTCCCCTTCACAATGAGTGAACCCCACCTTTACAGCTTCTTTGGTGACAGAATTAGGACAGCTCCGCAGCATCGTCAGCAGCATCAAAGCCACTGCAAGAGATGGAGATGGATTAATAAGTAAAGAAAACTGCAACAGAACAAGAAAGGCTCTCAGATCACACAGAGGCAATAAAGTCACCTGGGGCTCCTGAAAGTGAAGAAGTTTTCAAACCTGTTTGTCTTGTTCTGGTGGCTCAAAGATCTCCTCTGAATGAAGGTCTATTCCAAGAACAGCAGGCAAGGAGGAAAGGAGAGAGAAAGGAAGAGAGAGAGAGAGAGAGACGATGGACTGCTGCTGCTAGCTGCTTTACAGAAGTTTGAAGAGCAAAAGAAGTCATGCGTTTACGCCCGCATTCACCCAGCATGCCGCATTTAATTATTCCACCCGTCTGTCAGCTCTCAGTGCTGAATCATCGCTACAGCACAGGAGGAGGGAACCATAGCCTCCTCAAACTTTACAGTAGTTCTTTGTCTGAAAGCATGAATATCTCATTAATTGTATAAAACACCGACAACAATATACCAAAGAAAAGATCCAGAGCATGTGAGGTTGTGCTTCTTCTGCTTGAAATGATTTACTAATTTTCCAGCTCAGATAACAGTTACCACAGTGGTACCAAGTTACCACTGTATTTGAATTAGTAGTCATTAATAAATGCTCTAGATGATTTTTTTGGCATTTTGACTTCATACAAGATTAGCTGATTCAGATTAGCGCAAGATTTGTCAGGTTAATTGGTCCCAGAGACTGAAGCCAATAGCTAACTTGAGAATATCCAAGATTTCTATCGTTCCAACTCTAAAGGAACCCCTTCATATTTACATGGTCTTTATGAGTTTGTTTTTCATATTATTAAAGTACCCTTAGCTTGAATGGCATTCTTTAAAAAAAAAAAATACGCTCAAGTTGTGAGCAGACACCAGTACAAAATTAACACGTTGGTCTCAGCATACTGTATCTTATAAGAGTTTTACTGCCACTATTGGCAAGCACAATCAGTGCAGTCATAAAATCATATGCATCTGTTTGTCTGCAGAGAATCCTGGTGGGCCCTGGCGGATGACAGGTTCTATACGGCCGGTGGTTGGTTTGATGATAGAGTGGACGTGGAGAAAAGAAATCCATCTAGGCTGACGTCGCGCACTTGGGGGAAGAAATTCCTTTCATCTGCTTTTTCCGTAATCTTACTCAGTCATGATCCGAATCTAATAAGGGATGGAGCAGTAGGGCTTCGGAGAGCTTTGACTTTCTGCAAATGAAGCTCAGAAGTGATTGGGAAAGAATCCATTTTGACCAGGTACAAGCTCTCCACTTTTTTTGAACCACAGTGGCAAATTTGTGAGTCCACTGACCTGACAGTAGCACACTATCCATTTGGCTGGTAAACTTCAACAATATCCACCCATTTATTTAGCTGGGTCTCCAAATTATTCCTCAGTGTATGTCACTGTGATACAGCATAAAGCTGCAACATGATGTCCCTTTGCTCCAACACACTGAAGTTTAAAAGCTCAATCTGAGTTAAATCAAATGAATTGCTTTAAAAAGCGTTTATACAACTTTATTTATTTATTTATTTTCCCCAGATTTTGTCGCAGTAGACTCACAAACATCATCTTATGTAACTGAAATTTTCTCTGAATGTCCAGCAGTAAGATAAAGTTGTGACCTGGAAGAGAATGGTTGTTACATTTTGCTGAAATTGCAGCTCGAGGTGTGTCTCTGACTTTGCACGTCTAGGAATTGATATTTTTGCTTGTTACTTGACTAATTGCTCTAGCTCAATCAGATCGGATGGATGGCCTCTGTCAGCATCAATTTTGAATTTTGTTTTTGTTTTTTCTGTCAAGCATAGTGTTTTAAATTGTCCCCTACATTGCTTGTGGCAAACAACTTTTCCTGGCTTTCTTTAGAGAAGATGACACACCTGGTACTCTTCCATAATGGTCACATTTGTAGCATCTAAGTCAAGTAGCTGTCAACAAATTCTACTGTCTAAACCATTGATTTAAGTAGCTCCTGTAGAGTTGGCATGGGTCTTTTTCTTATACTTTCTTTCATACCGAGTCAGTTTAGGTAGATGGCCAGGTATTTTTAGTATTGCTGTTGTGCATCCTGTTGTTGTCTGCTTAGCAATTTAGAATTTTGTTTCACAAGCTAACCCTGCTTTAAACTCCCTAACCTGTCCGGTTTGATTTTTACATACTGTTTGTTACAAATGCTCATCAACAAACCTCTAAGACCTTCAAATAACAGGTGTATTTTTATTGATAATAACACAATGCACTTGTACACAAGAAAAAAGCTTGAAGTATCCAAACTTGAATGATAAAATGTGAAAAAGTTTAGAGGGAATACGTAAATACTTTTGCGAGGCATTTTACAACTACTATCATTGTTTTTCCTTTCTAATCTAATTTGTTGCTTTGACACAATGGGACACATCAGTTGTTTGGAAGTTTATGATGTATCCCAGTTTATCAGTACCTCTTTGGTGTTTAGGTATAATCTTTATGACACCTGATAAACAGCTGGGAAATTTACAGTGTGGTTGTAAAACCTCCCGTTGGGCTGTAGCCAACTGGTGTCCATGACAATCTCTGCCTCTCGGTTGGAGCTTCAACCTGCCCAGCTATATGTGCCACAGCAGCTCAACATTCGTCACACTTAATTATCCAAGGCACAAAAACAGAAATGAGCACACAAAGTACAAAAAAATAAAAAAAGGGGGAAAAAAATCATTTGCCGAAGCTCAGGCACCCCATGGCGTCATGGGATGAGATTCTGTAGTTTATGAAGTCTGTGACAAAACTGGCAAACATCACACTCACCTGCCTCCTGCCTCCGGCTCCTTGATGTTGTTTGACATTGGAGTGAGGAGGAGGTGTAATGAAGCTAGACCTGCTCTTTTTTTCTAATGTGGTGTGACAGGTCCTGACTTCCAGAGTAAGATTAATGTGAGCTACAGCTGGACACATTAAATGTCATCTGCAATACCACGCTGCTCTAACAAATGAGAGCCCAACAGTCATACATTCCTGTGGCGCATTGTCCATATTCATTAGCAAACAATTTATAGGATCGTTTTGGAGGTTTTTTTTATGAGCTGCCACCAGATCTATCAGTCAGTCGGCCTCTGAGCCCATCAGCAGAATTGAAAGCCTGAGGCTGATGGGTATGTATCAGGCTTTCATGAATCACTTATTAACCATAGGGTAGTTTTCACTTGTCTTAAGAGATTTTGGTGTTTCCTTAAAGACACAAAAGAAAAAGTTGTGCATATTTGTTAAAAACATTCAGAAAACAGGAGGGTATTTTGAAGCTTGGAGTCCAACATAAGTGTCAAAGTGCATAGACAAGGTTTGTTCTGTCCCCTTTATTCCCCAATAAATGAAATCCAAATGACTTGATAATTCACCTTAAGAGTAAATGTAATTTAATGTCAATATAAACACAACTATTCTTAGAAGGTTTCAGGGGTTTCTTAACATTTTTAAATAAACAGCATCATGGAGACTGAGAGACATAGCAGAAAGGCCAGAGATGAAGTTCTTGAGAGGCTTGACAGGGTGTTTGATGATGAAACAATATCCCAAACATTGAAGATCAAGCAGAGAACAGCTCAATCAAGCTCCTGAAAATAGATCAATTATCACAATAGTTCAAACCAGACAAGGAGCCAAGAGACCCATTACAGTTTTAAGACAGCTGCATGGATCAAATATGATACAAAATTACAAACTTTTGACATTTTATGTGCGAAGTAACAAGAACCATGTGTAATTTTTTTTCCAGTTCACAATAATGAGCAATAATTTTTTTGGATCTATAACATACAATTCCAAGAAAATAAAGAATGTTTTGGATGAAATGAGAAAAATTCAAGGTGTGTAAAGGTTTTTGCAGAACTGAGAGAAAGAAGGGAGATGAAATTTATTGTCAGGAAAACCTTTCTCCTCTCACTGACCTTAGTCTCTAATCTTCAACAGTTCTATTTGATTAACAGTTTTTTCTCAATCAGATCTCACTCTGAGATTCCTCTCACAATAGTTCCCCTCTTTTCAGTTCAAGTACACGACATTTAGCACTTTAGCTTCGGCAAAGCCCCAAAAATCAGAAAAACCAGGGGTTTAGGGCTCAGATGGATAATCAGCTGACATTTCCCAGCGTTGCCTTTAATCCAGCAGCAGCATGTCCTCACTTTGATGCAACTTGCCCGTGCCAACGTCTTCCTATTCACTGCACGCTCCATAGTAGCATACATCTTAATCTGAAGAGACGGTTCCATCTCAGCTCACTACAAGTAACCTTCCCGTGCAGCTTCAGTGAAAGGGGGGGAGCGCCCCCTGAAATAGAAATGAAAAGAGATTATTTCAGTAGGAGAATCACAGTTTGGGGTAACAACCTGAGAGAGGGAGAAGGGGATGAAGTCAGGAGGAACAAGATGGGAAAAGTGTAATGAGATGCACAGAGGAAAAAAGTATTTATGATGTTTGGTTCTGTGGTGTATTGCCTTCCTCAGGCTGGGATTATTAGAAGAAGTAAGTCTCATTGGAATCTCCGCTTGTTTCAACATTTAAGGAAGCAGCCTTTCAATATCTTTGGCAAGGTGAAAAGAGAGTCTACTCATGACGAATGGATGGGTTAAATAACCCAATCTGTCTGCATTGTCTTGTGTAGAGAGCAATCAGCTTGACTCCGTTGGTTTCAGGCACAGAGGGAGCAACTAGAATTTAAAAGACAAATTAGGTTCAAATCCAAAATGAAGTACTGTAGAGGAAAGTAATGACTGGATTCCACTTTCCTGATAGGCTTTATGCAGCTGATATATTACCTGGAGACCTAATATTGAGCACTGATAGACTGAGGACCATGAAGTAACCCCTCTTAGGTGAATACACCTGATGCTCTATTTTTTTACTCTGCTTCTGTCCCTTTGAATGAAATCAAAAAAGATACTATTAGGAGACACTTGTTTAATTGAAGGTTATTGTTCAAAATTTTGCTTTTTGTGTCTTAAATGACGTCTGTTCATCAAGCCATGTCATTATTATACGCGTCCCATTATTCTGCATTGATCTCATTCATCGGGCTGCTCCAGTATCAATGAACACGTCATTTTTAAAACTCAGACAAAGAAAAATCAAAGATTTTTTGGGAATTTTCTCATGAATTTACTGCCTTTGTTGCAGTGGAGAAGTCTACTTTGCTTTGCTAAAAGCTGGAAAGTAGCATCACAAGTTATTTTTTTTATATCAGAAACAAATCAAGAATCATTGCATTGGTACTTTAAATTGTAGATTTTGATTTGAAAACGCATACTATTGTTAATTAGTATGCGTTTTAATAATAATTCAAAAGATTTGTATTTATTAGTAAAGGCATCATATTGAAAACAAAGTAACAATAAAAACTTATTATTTTAAGCCAATCTTATCAAAAGTTCCACAAATTGCTTTTTGTTTTCCATTAAAATATATATTAAACATATATGAAAATATATGCTATGTTTGTTCATAAACCAGTCAGTTAATCTATCAAGAAAAAATACAATTATCAACTTCAAATGTCACCGTGCCTTGTCTTTGTTGCCTTGGAAACATTTCAATCAGCGTCTGTTGATATTGCAAATAGTTGATTGTCTCCAGAAGACCTAAATAGAAGTCTGCATTTGTGTGTTGCTACGGAATTTCCAGAAATGTGTAGTGTTGAGTGAAATGAAAGGAGTCTGTGTTTGCACGAGAGTGAAAGAGGAGAAGAATAATGACAGCCGCTAGTCACATTTTTCTTAATAATGGTCTGTAACTCCGCCGCAAGATGTGTGGCTGTTGGCATCAGGCTGCCAGAAATACCAGCCACACACCAGTGGTCACCGGCTAGAGTGCCAGGAGGGAGGAGAACAGAATGCTAATTGGTAGGCTGAAAAGAGCACGACATCTGAGTTTCTGCTCAAGCAAAGAGATTTCACTGACGGGACACGCATCGCCCCAAGAGGGACATGTGTGAACACTCGGGAACAGGTAGTCACATGTACTCAGTCACACCCTAAAGGCAATAGACTATAGAAAGCACAAATGACCACGCTCACATTCATACTGTTGCCTCAGTCTGACCTCTGGGGCTCCATTAACAGAGAACCAGATGTCACTGAGCCTTTGGAGAAAGCAGCAGAAGCAGGGTGTTTTTTTGTGTGTGTTTTTTTCCTTCTGTAGGGGCTAACCTTTTCACCACCTTTCTAACCTCTTTTGAATCATCTGCTTCAGGAGGTGTTCACTCACTGAAACTTCTCACGTTACCTTGTTAGCCTCTTCACAGCACTTATTGTGCTGCAGATGCCGTAGATGGACTATATGGTTTATGAAGAATAGAAAAAAAAATCCAATAAAGAAGGGGTTTAGGATCCAAGAGCATCTAGCTCCACGAGGTAAACTCGGTAACACTCCGAGTGAACCCCAGACTGATCAACTGCTTCTTTGAAAGTGGGAACAATCTGTAAGGTTGAAAAGTGCTGCTTCTATATGCTTCGCCCTCTTCTCTACACATTCATGAAGATATAGTGTTGAGAAGTGAAGAAATTGAAGTCAAGGTGCAATAGAAAGACTGCAGAGACTGGGAAAGCGTTAGATCATACTTACAGCTAAGCTAAAATCTTTTCATACCTTTGACAGATTTAGGTAAAATTTTAAATAGAAGGTTAAATAGAATACTTTTTCAGACAGAAAGTAATATTACATTGTAATATTTTGGAATGCCCCACCCAGAGTCCATGCATGCACACACTTGCAGGTATGAGTGTGTGCATGCAATGTTGCTTGTCCTTTCTGGTTCTGTGTTGTCCTGTGACAGAGTTGGACCTGCCCTGGGTGTACCAGGCCTCTTGCCTAAAGACCTGCTGCAACCTTAAGTAGATGTTGCATAGATATTGAGAACAGCATGAAAAGAAATTTGAGGTGCTTTTTTAAAAAAATAAAAGATAGATAACATAAAAAATATATTGTTTAGTCATTATCTTTTGAGAGAAGCCTATCCTTTTTGGTGGGTGGAAAACAATTTTAAATCCTAAAGCTTATAAAGACTGTGACTACTGCCTGAGGTTGTGGTCACATGGATGGATCAATTTTGAGCATCAGATTATTGGTGCCTGGAGGACATGTGTCTTTCATGGATGTAAGCTTTCATCTGAAAGGGGCTAGAGTCTCAAACCTGATGCATGTGGTTATAATCTATTTTATTTATTATCTACCTTTGTCACAAGACCCCTTCAGCCTGATTGCTGTATTTTTTATAACCCAGAGCAACGCAGTCTGGACTGTCTGGTAGAGAATAAACGGCATCCTGGATCTGTCTATAAGTGTTGCTTATAGGAAAGCTTCTTTTAAATTTCTCTGGAGACCACATCCTATTTGAATGTCTGAGGTAAACTCTGTATGATGCCTGGCCTTCTTTATAAGAATAAATGCTGAAAGGACCACATTGCCTCACCATAATGATTGAGCCTTGTGTACTCATTCGTCTAGGTTCACAAAGGTATTTATATTTCTGATTTAATTAAAAGGGGAATCCAGGTTCCCATCAGCGAAAGATCTTGACTCTAGAGCTCAGCTGCAGCTTAAACTCAATAAAAGATATAGATAATGAAACTTTCCATTTGTAATCTGGTTAAATCCAATGATATTGCTCATCATTTCCTCCATTGAAACCGTGAGAGATCATTGAGGTTTCTGATGTGAATTCCTCTAGGTCAAGATGGCAAGTTGTCATGAGACCTTTAAGTCAAAATTCTTTGGAGCTGGGTTCATCTGCTTTCACAAAGCTTCTACATCCCTTTATTATTATGATTGGTAACCAAAACCTGCTATTAACGCTCGTTTTCATTTTAAGTACATATGTATGTTTTAGTTATTTATAGAGTTGTTTTGTTGGTGTCTGTGATTTACTTTGGAGACTCAAGGTAGAAATATATAAACAAGTGTCTTAGTTACAAGAAGATCCGTGGGAGCACAGCAGGGGAAATAAAACCCAGTAAAGTTTGATTTGTTTCTTTCCCTATGTGCATAAATAGTGTAGAAAACACCATCCATCACTAGATTTGATGTCAGGACTTCACTTTTGCAGCATGTTAACCGCATTTTGCATATTCAGCCACAAATATTCCTTATTTTCCCTTGTAAAATAAGGGAAATAAGATAAGATAAGGAATATTCCCTTATCTTACAAGGGAATATTCCTTGCAAAATATTCCCTGTTTTACAAGGAATATTCTTGTAAAACAGAATATTCCTTGTTCTCTCAGAAACTAGCCGATATAAACAATTTGGAGCTGTGCATGCTCTCCCTCACTGGCAACCCCAGTCCTTGTACATACCAATCTCTATGTGAAAGGGGCCTGAGCAAGCTGTTTTTTATTACTTTTTCTGGAAAATGTGGAGTGTCCTTTTAAGCTGATTCAACCTCTAACATCCAGCAAAACCATTGATGTTCAGACTGATTTTTAGTGTTGGTCCTGCTCCAGAGGGAAATAGGCCATAGTCTGAATTTGTGGACGTTATTGCAAAGAATTAACCCTAACTCAGAGGGGCTGTAAGATACCGTCTCTGTGCACCCGACTTACTGTTTTACTACCCTACTATAAAAATAATATAAATCTTGAGAATTCAGTAGTATCCACTGATAAATTTCACCTTTCTCCAATTTCTCCTTGCTGGATCCTTTGGGTGTGCGAGGTAAATGAGAGGAAATCTATTTTCCACTGGATTTTGCGTCTACTGTAACAGTACATTTGCTCATTATGTACCCCACGTTTCTGCTTCCTTCCTCTGACTTTGTCAGCCTCATTGCCTGCACTATTGTTGAGTTGTCTGTGCCGCTCACGCCTGCCTTTCTCACGCTTCACTCCATATCCTGTGCTGTAATAGAGACCTATTGATTTTTATCCCAAAGTACTTCTCACCAAGCATCTGGAAGCCTCTTTTACTTACACAGTGAGGATTTTCTTAGGTTACTGAAGGGTGATAAATTTAACTACCGGGTAGCTTTTAATTTCCAAATTGTCTCTACTTCACAAGATGGAGCTGACATTTGGATGTAATCGACAATATCCAATTCAAAGACTCAAAATTTTGCTGGGGGTTGTGATGTTATTCTTCATGCTTAACCATTTTAGGGACCATTGCATCCTATTAAATGAGAGAACAGCCTAGAAATAACAGAGCATTTGTCCACTAAGTACCTCGCATAAACCTTTAATGTTATTTTCTCCACTTTTCATCTAAAAGTAGTTTTAAATGAGTTGAAATTGACACCCTTGAGCAAATAGGTTCTTGGTGCTCTTTAGAAAACAATACCCTTCCTCCTTTTCTAGCGTACTGTAGTGTCGGAAAATTGGGCAAAATGTGTTTTTAATTAAATACTAGAAACGTTTCCCTCACAAAAAGCACTGTGAAATTAAATAGGGATCCAATCAGAGATGGGCTAGTCAACAAAGTCACACACGAAGTGAGAAATAAAGAGAGAGCTCTGTCCAGTTATTAATCAGGCTGTAAAGGGCTGTCCAGATCGTAATCGGAGACAATAGCCATTTGCCGATTCAGTATCTAATTACGAGACAGTCTTGGACTCGTGAACCCTGAGAGGCAAAGTGGGTGACAGCAGCAAGAGGAAAGCTGGTCTGCCGCTTGCTGCCTTTGGGCTCTTTGTTTTCCGTGGTACACATCAGTCATCATTATGCACAGAACAAACAGATACTGTAGCTCCACGTGGAACTATTGATGAGAAAAATGGCTGCTGAGCTGTTTGGCTTCAGGGGAGATGTGATAATTACATGTCTCACTCTAAAAGGATTTTTTTTTTTCTTATCGCTCCATCATGTCAAACAGTTTTTTTGTCACTGTGAAAAATGCATAAAAATACAAAAAGAAATTGACAGACACTTTATGGTGATTGGATTGGATAATGCTTTGGATAATGCTTTTGTTAAACTGAAATTATCTCAGTTGGTTTCTCTTTTGGCAACAGAAACCTACTGTCCTTAAAAAGCTTTTCTTCTTTTTAACAAGAAAATCAAGACTTTCTACTAAGACCACTCAGGTCTAAGTGGAATATTTTCCACTAAGACCATAGGAATGATTTTTAAAAGTATGTCAGTATTGAGAAACTTCTTACAAAGTCTGAAAAGACTTAATTTACTCAATACTCATCAATTGAGACAACATTGTCAAGCATGATTAACTCACACTACTAGAGTCCCTAGAAAGATTCTTGATGCTGAAGGTCTCACTGAAGGTCCATTCAAACCACTAACTACTGGAAAAGCAGTAGAAGCTAAATCGTGTCCTGAAGAAACGTGATTGTTTTATGGCGTTCAGTCAGGACTTGTTCAAAGTGTAGAGCAATTATTGAAGCAGTATGACTGTAAAGGTATTCATTTCAACCACAAACGTGGATGCATTTTCTTGGGATTTTATGTGATTGATCAACATCAGTTGGTCCATGTGAAGAAAAAATACAGTTACTTTTCCTGCAATTTGTTTCTTGCTTAATCATGTATGCCCTGTATCATCATAATGTTTCCATAATGTTTTTGTGGTGTAGTCATTTCATATTTACAAATCTATCAACTGTAAATTACTCTTAACAAAAGCTTTAAACATTGTGCAAGCTAAAATGGTGATGGAAAAATCCTTTTGGGTATGGTGATCATTTGTTTTCCATGCGTATGCACTCAGCCTTTTCCAGGAGCTTTTCAATGCAGATGCAACCCAGCATGAAGTCTGTTCCAAAATGCTGCTGCAGTCATTCAGTGTATAAACAGCTCAGTGTAAACTAATGCTGTGGTTTGCTGGAAGAATTCAACTTTGAAAGTAGGAATATGGTCTTGAGTTAGGCCATGGACTGTTACAGAATAGAGATTGGGGTTGTTGGTATAAGTTTTAAATTTAATAATTATTTTAAGATGAGGTAGAAACTTGTGAAAATCAAATGCAATTCATAAGCTAAATCCAAGGATAACAGCAACAAAACAGAAACAAACATGGCTTCATGAAAATTGCATAAAACTTAAAAAAAAAAAAATGCACAATGCACTGAAAGATTTAAGTAAATCTGTGGAGAAACTATGTAGTCCCTGAAGATGCCTATAGGGGTGTTTGAAAAAACTAATTAGAAACCCAACATATCTACTTTCTGTACATACTTGACCAGAAATGTAGTATTGTTTATTGTATAAACAATACAATAAACAATAGCAAATAGGTTCTTGGTGCTCTTTAGAAAACAATACCACTCCTCCTTTTCTAGTTTACTGTAGTGACGGAAAATTGGGCAAAATGTGTTTATATATATATATATATATATATATATATAAAATATATTGTAGTATTGTAGTATTGGATCTATCCTTTTTGCTTTGGTAATAGTGTCCTTATATCCCCTCTTCAGCTGTGTAATGAGTTGTATTTGAATAGAAATTGCTCTACATATCTCTTAACTCTGACAAGCTTGCAAATTGCATTATCCTACATCAATATGTTTTAGGTCTAGATTTTCTTAAACTGTAATAAAACTGATTCATGCGTTTTACCTCAACGGAAATTTGGATGGAAATGTGCTCCATCTCTTGAAATCTTGGGTGTTAATATAAACCCCTCTGCTAGAAATGTGGGTCATCTTCAACAAACAACTGAAGTTTGACCCATTAAATGACATCTGTTTTCCATCACTAATATGTTTAGCTAAGAAATGTTGTAAGCAGCCAATCCTGTCATGATTGCAGTTAGAAACACTGACCATTTCCATACTAAAGCATTTCACTGTCTTCCTGTCTCAGCCATGAGTCAGTTTTTTGTTTACAGCTTTGCTTCAAATATGTGTAATGGTCTTCCTATGAATATTAGGATGACTCGCTTGCATGTTTTAAATTGCACCTGAAGACTAACCTCTTTTCCAACTCTTTTTATGTCTTACTCATAGGCGCTTGTTTGGTTTCTGTTTTCTCATTTATTGTATTTTTTTCATTTTTTAGTTTATGTTATACCTTTATTACTCAAATAAATTTTACTGACCCACTAGATTCTCACATCTTTTCTCATTCGCCACCTGTATATATTAACTTACTTGCACGAAAAGCCATTTTTTTATATGTTTTAATTTCCCATTATGTTTTACTTTTGATTACATTATAAGACTATTTTATCTGAATTAATTTGATTTCCCTTTGATTGTATGACACAGCATCTGCTCAAGTTTCATAGATTATTCTATTTTTTTCAATTTCCAAAATCTCTCCATTATTCATCTTTGATTGGATGATTCCTTTTTGCAAATAATTAAGTAAGATTCCGCTTCTTTTAGAACATTGTTCCTGGATTCCTCAGATGCCAAGGGCAAATCTTTTAGTTCTGTTTCTCTTTTTGACTTTTGATAGAGTCTTGTTTCAGCACGAAAGGCCTTATTTTGAAAATTTGACTTAGTTTATGGTGTGAATCAAATGTGCATACATAGCAGTCTACTTGTTATGCTCTGAATAAATTTCCACTTACAGAGCTATTGAAGGTCCAGTGTGCTTCATTCCCAGCTACAAATATGTCATCAATAATTTCCTACTGAAATGTCCAGATTGTACTGGCTGCACACCGTTGAGCAGATCTGAGGCATAACACATTATCTCTGCTCTGTCTTTATATTTCATAGTGACAAACAAGGACAAACACAGACACACAGCCACATGCTCTCCTGTTATCAGAATGTACTACAGCTGTTAGTAGAGTGACTGATTTCTGTGTGTTTGTGTGAGGCATAGAGTCTCTGGCTCAGGCAATTGGCCACAACAATTTTGCAGGAGTAAACAATGACCTTTGACTCCATTACAGCTGATTGGATTGGTTTCCCTCTCCCCTCTCCTCATAGTTGGCTGGCCGCCCAGCTGTATACCCTGTGGTGTCACACTGTGGACCTATCTTTGATTTCAGTCCCCTCTGCTCCCCACCTCCTTCATATGTCTACCTTCCCCAACCAACGGCAGCTCTTTTCAGCTACTGTTCATTCATCTTTCGTTCTGCTTTTTCCTCCCTGGGCTCTTTTTTCACCTCACAAATTATCTTTGATGCCTCCGGCTCCCTGCTTCTTCTTCTATGATCTACTGTATCACCCTCCTTCGTATATCCATCTCTCTTTAAGCTCCATTCCTTTTTTCTTTCATCATTCTGTCCCCCTGCTGCTACCTTCCATCCATCCTTTTTACTCAAGCTGCGCGTACAAAAGCATGTAGACCTCCAAACATTGCCCCCTCATGCGATTGTTGAATCTTCGATTCCAAACTGTAGGCATTTTACAGCTGCCTGCAACTGTTCCAATGATGGATTTCCACAAGGTTTTGACACTCACTGCTGGAATCACTGCTGTTCAGTTTTGGTGAGCTGAGACAAGAACGTTGAAGGATAAGGAATGGTTCACCAAAGCAGTCAGGAAGAGTTTGGTTTACAAACTACATTCAGCATTGACCATGGCTAAGTTGATGGAGCAGACAGGTCATGAAAAGAAGGACTGTGGATTTGATGTCAGGCACCATTTGTTGAATGTGCTTTGGCAAGACACAACAACCGGCACTCTTAAGGTAATGGTAAATGGACTGTTCTTTTATGGCACTTCATTGGTTGTACCAGCCAATCACAATGTCTTTGCACTGAGATCATCATTGACTTAACTTGAGAGAGAGTGCATTCAAATAACTACCTTAATTTACTTTAAATCAAATACTTACAAAATTTGTACATTTTGACCAACAGCTCTTGATCATTTGCTATAGAAAATTTCATGGGAGGCGTGGGAAATAATCTATTTTGGACGGATGTGTGGCCGAATGTTCATGCAATTGGAGGATTTTAGCCTCTACTCCACTTTTATGAGATCTTCTAAACTTTTATCCTTTCTACCTTCACTCTTACACCACTCCTTTGAGGTGCCTCTATCTGTTCATACCTTTCATTCTCTCTTTCTCTCTCTTCCTCGAATCTTTCTTCTCTTTCCATTATCAGCTGCTCCCCGCTCTCTTCTTCTCTCTCCACGTAGCCCACAGCTGCACTTCCTGGGTTAAAGTCACTGTCAGCCTACATTACCCGTGGCTCAGTAAATCCATCCCCACAGCTGTGTGTGTACGTATTTCCATGTATTTTCTCCCAATCCAGTGTTTTTTATTAAACACAACCCCCAGGCTGAATCAAAATTGGCATCATTTCAGATTTAGATTCGAGTAGTTTGAAAACGATACCATTGGGCTTGTAGAAGCAAAATAGTCCTGGAGAATCCTCTGAGTGTGAATTTGGTGATGGTTTTCTTAGTGAGTGTAAAAACAGACATTGTCTCATTTCCATGACAGTTTTTGTTCTTACACAAGTATAGTTTGAGTTTGTTCTATTAGGACACAATATCAAAGATAAGCGTGCTTTGAGTGTTGCCTCATAAAAATCATGATACAGCCAGGTTTTTTTTATATTAAAGCTTTTCAGTCATCATCTCTTAAATTAAATACAATGTTACTAGTCAGCTTATGACACTACATTGCCAAACATATCGAGTCACTTTCTTTCACACACATTTGAACTAATGTGAGATTCAATCCCTAACATCACGATCAGAATGCTGTTTGAAGATCACAAGCAGCTCTTGTGGTAGGCTGTACTTCTTGACTTAGCACAGAAGGGACAATCTCTGCTTGGCCTCCTTCTGACCAACATCCATGTGTGAGAACATTCTCAGGTCCAAAGAAGGGGTTGTTTCTAGAAACCAGAAGTCGTCCTCTGAGCAGACTGTGTCTGAAGATGGAGAGACGAGCCAGCATGGGGCTGCTCTCTGGAAGTCCTCTGTCATCTTCACAGTGTCGAACTTAACCTAAGTTCCACCTGGGTTAAGTTACAGATGGTTGGACCAGCCAATCCGCCTTCTGTCTGTATTAGACTCATCTCTGGCCAATAACAGTGGCATCATCAGCGAATGTTGGGAGTTTGACAGGTCAGGTAAGGTGTAGTTATTTATGTACATCAGTACACCAACCTCCATTTATAGAAAAGCAGATTCCACATTTCTCTTTTTCTCAAAGAACTCCATGCTGCTGGAAGCTGCGTGACGTGTGCTCACCGTGGTACGTTTCAGTGAAACTTAAGACGGTCTGTTTTTAGAGTTGAGAAGCAGCAGTCTGCCTGTTTTGTTAGCCAGGGATTGAGAGCAAGATTTGTTCAGTCCTCTTTGCTGAAACATCACAAGCTTGTCTGTCTGTTTACCTTGTCTGTGTCTCTGGTAAATCAAAAAGAAAGCCACCAAAAGTTAAATGATATGTTACATCATTTAAACCTTTTTTGCAACTCAAATAAAGAAAAACTAGGAGTTTGTGAGAAACGAGCAGATGGACAAAATATTACAGTTTTAGATATATAAGTACATTTTTAATTTGAAAAATATTGCAGCGTATGCTTCTACAAGCAATTCTCAGAGCAAATAATGAGGGACTTTTCATTCCTGCAGACAAACACTCCCCAAATCATTTCAATTACAGTAAATGGTTTCACATATTCACAGTTAAATCATTTTTTGTAGTTTTTAAACTATGAATACACAAGTAACACAAGACTGAAGTATGTTGGATTGATTCAACTGTGCATCAACCAGTTGGTGACTTTCAGTAGGATAGTCATAAGCTTTCACCAGCCTGTATGAGGATGTGATTAAAAGCTTACCTCTGCCACTGTTTACGAGGACACATTATGTTTCTGTGCCCTGGATTTTAATTTGTTTTAGTGTGTGAAGCGCAGAGAACAATAAGGGTGTTTAAAACTTAATTTATGTGTGTGTTAACGGTGATGAGGTTGTTACATTGTGCTCCTCATCTCTGTGTCCTTAAACCATGTTTTTGTGTACAACCAAACAGTGAATTCAAAGGAAACTTTTCTAATCTGTGGGTTTGTGCATTGTGTCTGTATTCATGTTGGAAACTGCGCAGTCAGTTTCATAATGGTTTTCAAACACTCTATGTGCATGCATGTGTATGCATGAACACTTTTCCATGTCACTCTTGGCAGGAGACGCTTTTCAGTTCAGCAATTTTGGACAATGTCTACAAGGCTGCTGTTAATAAACCAGAAACCTCCTCTCCTGGAAAAGGGAAAAAAATGATTTACATGGTAATGAAAGCATTAATGGCCTCTGACAAAGCTCCAAATGGACAGAAAACAAATATTAATTATCTCCTTTAATCCTTTGATATGTTTCATATTCTGATTTATTTGAGCTAGAGGAGGGGGGCTTAGCCACTTCAGGCTATTAAGCCTTTGCTGAAAGGATAATGAAGAAGTGGGTGGAGTTTTTGATGCCTGAATGTGCTGCACCAGTATGAGCTGAGGTGACCAAGAACTTTCACAACAGGCATGTGTTTAAGATTTACCAAACTATCACATGCAGTTGAATGACGTTTTTTTTGGGTGGACAGGGTTGGAATTAAACTAATGATAACCAAATTAACTGATCGACCTATAGAAAGTGGAAACAGCTTATAGTACTGACAATCCTTCCTCTAAAAAAATATAAGACGAATCTAACCTAATTTAAACAATGTTAAATCACCTGTAGTATGTAACCAGGGTAATTTTTCCCATTTCTGTTAGAATAACTTTTTTTTATTGTTATTGATAGTATTTTTTTTTTTTTCCTTTGCCATTTTATTTATGTAGTTGAAATTAGGTTCCCAAATTGAATTTTCTTAAAGAATTATTTATTTTAATTTTATTAATGTAAAGATTTATTTGAAAAGATCCTGCTTTCCTTAATTTTCCTTTAAGTAAAATAGTAAACAACTAAACACCATTCAGTGTGTTTGTTCTGCTGTGATTTTATGATCGCGATTGGTCATAGTACGTCAGTGTCTTATTAAGACAGCTGCTGCTCAACAGGATAGGTATTACTGTTACCTTAAGAAGATTAAATTGATAGAAAAGACATAGGGTATTTATTTATATTTATTTTTTTGGGTGGGGTAAACATATGTAGCATCCTGGTGTTCTGAGTATCAGTGCTACCTCGTCAGATTTTCCTACCGTAGCACAGATAGATAGCTAAGTCTATCTGTCAGTGCTATGTATCCAAAACTGCTACCATCATGAAAACTATAGCGGGTTGTGTTAATGTTAAATATATTGGATAACATGATTTGAATGACCACAAGAAGATCACTTCCTTTATCTGAATATTCTACTCGTTTAAAATGAAAAGCTGTCCTGAAAGTTGGAACTGGTGAGTGTTTTGCTTGTTTCTGGAGCTAGCATGCTAGCTCTAGCCTCGAGGTTATTGCCTGGGCTCTTTTTAGCTCTTGCTGAACTCAATGTGTTGTCACCATTCTGGTGGTCAGTACTGACCATCTGCACAGAATGCAGAATGGTCACAAGTGTGCCAACAAATGGTAAATCTAATTAACCATTGGCACAATCAAATCATAATACTCACTTTGAACATTCAAAAAGTGAAACAAGAAATTCACCACCGAAACTATGTGCAATATAAAATACTAATCTCTATCCGAATACTCAAAGCTCCCTTAAATAAATTCCTGTAAAAGTCCTGTACTTCACATGTCACAGCGGGTCACAGGGACTGACCGTAGAGATATAAGTTCATTTCTTGATTTTTAGTAAAGCATCTAATAGAATCTGAAATTGATTCTGAAGCAGTTTCATTTTGTCTGATGGGCTTTTTCTCAGAGGAACACAACTAAGTTTTCCATCTGATTGATTTTCTCACTTGTTCAAGAGTCACAAATGTCGTATTCTGCTGGTATCACTTTGAGTTTTAGATACAGGGTCTGCACATTAATGCAACAAGAAAACTTCAAATTTTATGACTTTTTTTTTGATGAGTTTGTTTTTATTAGAATGACATATTGTAGCTTGTTTTACATAGCAAAAGCCTGATATTTAAAAGAACTGCAGTTGATATTAAAGTCAAATCTTACCACTTGAACCGCCTTCATGAATCAATTCTGTCTTTTTATCCAACAATGTCATTGCATATGACTTCAGCCTGCAGGATCAAGTAATCTGGATTTACGCAAAATGAAGACGTTATGGGAGCTATCTAACTATAAATAGTTAGATAGATCTAACTATCTAAGACATAGTTAGATAGTTAGATAAGACATTAACTGCTTAAGGCTCATTTTAAAGATACATAGTTTCTGGCTGTAATTTTCAGTAAGAGCCATTTACGTCTTTCTCTTAATGTACTTTGTAATAAGAAAATCTCCAGCTTAGTTTTAGGCTTATACTAAAGTTTCACCCTGATGGGAGTTTGATAACTCTCCTCTCATTCCACCATTTATTTAGCTTTTTTTCCCCTCTGTTTTGCTTCCTCTCGATCCATCAGTCTACTGCTTCTTCTCTTTTTAGCTCTCGCTGAAGCTTTTTGTCTATCTTTTTCTTCTTTCTCCTTCTCTCTCAGAACTCACTCCCAACACTGGATGAGAGAAAATGAGACATCTGTCTAGAAATCAAAAGAGCAGGGCATCTTGTCTCCACATGAATTCCTACAGACCTTGTAATTGCTGTCAGTGAGCCTCCCGACAACTCATTTAATTGCCTGACATCCAATTTATCCTAAGATTGGGTACGCAGAAATAAAAAAAAATAGAAGAATGAGAAGAGGTGGGCATAGAGAGATGATAAGTGGAGTAAATGGCAGGGGAGGTGGAGAACTAAACCCAAAAAGATGTGGTTGCCTAGCACTAATAAGAACAGTGTAGTGTAGATAAAAGGAGACTAATATTTAATAATACTGGGGATTTTTTGTGATGAGGCAAAGTTATTAACTTTCCAACTTCCTCTGGAGAAACTCACCATGAACCTGCAATTAGTGTGGCCCTCATTAATGTTAGAGACGAGTGGAACGAGGGCGCTGAAGTAACGATTCGAGGTGGGAGGACTGAACAGAAACAGCTTTTGTTCACAAAGGCATACTACATGCTATAATTGGAATAAGTGCTGTCATTAACACTCCATTGAGCCTTATATCGTTGTCTTTTAAGTGTGTTTAGGGCTCTTGGAGCTTTTTCAAGTTGATGCCAAGACATTTACACATTATACAATGGGCAGAATTAGACAGGAGTCCAGCTGCAAGCGGACTCTTCTACATCTGCAGGGATAACACAGTATCACAATTTAAACACCACAGTTCAGAGTTAAGGAAAGGCTGTTTTGGGTGCTGTTATGGGTCAGAGCTCTATCAGAAATGAAGAAAAAGTAAATAAACAGGGGTCACAAGTCAATGATGAACTCAAAAACCAATCCCAATGGATATAACCCGTCAGATAAAAAAAAAGAAAAACCCTGAACAAAACAACACAAAAATAGAAGACAAGGCAAGCGGTACAGTCTTGTATTGCCTTTTTTTTTTCCTTCTGTCGGCTGCCAGAAGTTGTTTTATTTCCAGATAACCACTGAAAAATAATCAGAATGCATAGTTTGTTGTTTGGTCTCTTTTTTTTCCTTTGTCAAAGACGGAGCGGACGTTTTACACATCTCGTCTTTCTCTGATGTCAATATTCTTGAGAAGTGACTACTTTGCAACGCTAACAGGCTCAAAGATGGGCTGCTAACAACAAGCTGCAGCAAAAACCTGTGGGACCTCCAGAGGTGTGCTTGGAATTATTACAGAGGTGTTGCAACGACACATACATATAATACTGACGAGTAAATACAGCTTTGCAACTGAGGTCCGCAACATTTAATAGTTTGGTTTAAAAGCAGTCTTGCGTTAAACCATCAAATTAGAAATCAACCAAAATGTGATTGGTCCTTTAAAGGATACAGGAACGATGCAGAGGATTCTACGTTATGCATAATGGAAACCTTTTGTGGCGAAATTTCTCGCCTGGTTCATTATTGTGGTGGCAACAAATCTGGGACTTTGAATGGTTTGTGGTGGAGTTTGGTTGCATCATTGGTCCGAACATCGTCACACAATTTATGATCTATACACAATGCCCTCATTAGGTCCTTTTCACAAAGAGAGATCCAGGTGAAATGGACTTGTCATAACTTACATGGTAATGGAATATAGCTACAAGGTGTGATAAGGTGCATACACCTTTAAATTGACTTTACAGCCTTATTTCAGTCGGCTGAGAGAAGTTGAGATATTTAAGCAGTAGTTCAGCTCGTAGCCAATGTGTAACTTCAGACTTCAAAGCCCTGGTGTGAATATTGTGTGCATGATTCTTTCTGACTCACCAAGATGCGGATACTTAACAATGACTCTATACATAAAATTCCCTTACCTGGATCTTCTCCTGCTCAGGAAAGTCCCAGTGGTTTTTCTCTCTGAAGCTAAAACTGACTGTGAGGGAACAAAAGCCTACTCTATTTTTTTTGTGGAAATACCATACTGAAGAAGTGAATACCAATGTGGATTGTTTGGCAAAGCAGCAGCAGGACAAAAAGACACTCTTTGGTGAATTCAAAGAGTTCGCAAGCATCATGTTTGTTTTTTGCAATCAAATTAATTGAACAATCTTTCTGTAATTTGGGTCTTTAGATGAATTTTGAGGTTCAGCTTCTTGAACTTTTTATATGCATATATGGTTTTCATGCTTACCTGCCCCACACAGCTGCATTTCTCCATGCACAATAGTAATAGGGTCATTTTCTCTCTTGAAGCACATGCATAAATCAATATAGATGGAAAGAGTCTTGAAATAGAGTTTACCACCAGAGCAGGGGTTAAAATAGGAAACAGATAATTTGGTAAGCAATAGTTTATCAAAAGCAGAGGGCATATATGCAAATACAATTAATAACAGAAACTGTGAACAGAAAAAAACATTGGGATGGTACTCAAACTTGATTCCTGACATTGGGAAATATGCATAATAAATTATTAGTGAACACAACAAGAAAATATAAAGTAATAGTGTTCCAATACGTGATTTACAGTTGTAAATTTCATTCTTTTTTTACATTTACACTTTGTTTTCCATCAGAATAAGTGAATACACAATTATTTACATTGAAAACTTGAAAATACATGTGCATCTTGTCAAGTTTTAACATTTTAAGTTTGCTGGTTCTAGGAATCAGTGACGCATTTATGTTTGTATAGATAGAAAAGGCTTTGATGGGCATAGTAAAGCTTTTTGGTGTCTCAATAATCTGTTATTTATTGCACTAGTATGCTAGATTATTGAAAAGAAAAAAACAAAGTACATGCACACATAAGAATATAAAGGACTTGCACAACACAGCTTCTTTACCAATCTCAGACAAAGGGGAAAAAAACATAGGAGGACCTTGATAAACCTTCCATAGTTACCTAAGAAGAAGTGGCTAAACAGTCTTCCTTCAGGGTGTTGCCTTCTTCTTTGATGAATATTAATGAGAACATCTCTGGTATGAGGGAGGTAGAAAAATGTTTACTTCAGCGACAAGGCAGAAAGAGAATGTTGCTGATGCATTAAACACTGGTGGGCATATAAGGCTGGATTGCTAAAAGGTTATTGATCTATGTTAGCATGAATTTGTTCCTCTGGGTGACGGTTCCAGAGTCCCCAAAGACAGATAATGTTGCTGTTTTTGGGACAGCTGAAAGATGAGAAGGTTGCGGGTGTTAATGATGCGTAAACATGAGCAGGAGCCTTTTTGTGTTTTTTGTATTCTGAAGAACGGATGTGTTGGCTATTGGGAATTGTAAAAGTCCTTCGGCCTACATCAGTTCCTGTCCAGTGTGTCTAATATTATGCTGATATACTGATGTTAACAGAAGCAGCTGGCCTTTAAAGCTGCACAAGGTGAGATGATTTCTTTGAAATTCTGCCTTTTGTAGGCTCAACCGGGATAGGAAACTCAGCAGGGCAGCAAAAAAAGCCATAAAAGCCCTTTGTTTGTTTTTCAAAGACGTAAAATTATAGTAATGCCTTAGCGAGGGTCAAAATCACTTACAACAGCTGCATCCTGAATCACTTTCCTGCTTTTCAGTTTAATGAAAGCTCTTCTCCATTTTGGTAAAGTATTAAGGGATGGCTGATTTTTCTCACCAAATTGTGATTCCTGATTATTTTCTATAATTAGATTGAATGTAAATATGATTGAGAAAAGGGGGAAATAAACATAATATTTCACAATATCTCACATTTTCAGTATTTCTCATATTACCTGTCCTGACTTGCAGTATAAACAAATAAGAGCCAAAATTCACAAAGCCATTTTTTAATTTCTCAGTTGGATTATAAAAATTCACCTCAAGTGTAGTTTTTGCAGGACGTTTCTGAAATGAGATAATGAGTTTTTTAGCTGCTGCATCTAGAATTAGTTACAGCATTTGCTGCAGGCCTATTATCATTTACGCATAATAACTAAAGAAGATCCAGCAGAGTCATGAGTACCGACTGCTGTTTCAGGAGTTTCCTGAAGTCATGTGAAAGTCAGCTACATGCAAGAACAGAAATTCAAGAACTTTGCTCGCAAATGTTTGCATGTTTAGTTACACTTTTAATCAGAGGCCTTGACTTAAAAATAATAATAATAATAATAATGGCGGTTTTGATTTAACTTTATTTCCAGGCTCAATGACAATGCAGTAAGACTGGGAGGGAAAAAATATTGTTTTGGATTTGCCTGACAATATCTAACATTAACAGCATTGACCTGGGATGGGGCTACGTCTGCCCTAGAACGACCTTGGAAGCTGAAAACCGAGCAGGTTTTGCTGCCAACTCTGCTTCATGCCCTGGGCGGTTTCAGAAACTGGAACTTAAGTTCAAAATCAAGGTTCAGATTTTTGTGGTCTGAACCTTGTTTCCTGGTTCAGACCACAAAATAAATACCTACAGCTTACTTTAATCCACAGAAACCCATCACTTGTTCCACCTCTTCCTCTCACTATTATTTTCTACTTTGACTGTTCCCCTCCATAACATACAAATCATTAGTGATTAGCAAACATGTCTGAAAAAAACCCTTGATTTTTGGTCCTTCTCCTGCACTCACGGCTAACATAAGGTCAAATCCGAATACTCACCTCCACATGACTGTATATAGTTTTTATAACCCTTTTCTCTTTGTTCTCAGATCACTTCCTTGTTTGCTACTATGAACATCAAATTGAGATATTTCAATATGTGCAATTACCCAATAAATTTACGTTTAATTTTAGTTCACAAGTCTTGGTGCGTTCAGATATTCAAGTCACAAACTGGCCACCATGATGGTGTTATATAAATTTGGGAACACTACTGTAAATAATTTTGTTGTTAGATTTTTCATGTATGTCTAAAAGTTTTGTTCACCCCTGAATAAACTTTTTCTTCACCGACTCTTGAAGTGAAGCAGCAGGAGAGAGAAAGTAAACAGAGGCTGCAGGGTTGTAAAGAAAAGAAGGTGGCCTTGGAAAGATGTCATGAGGGATGAAGGAGCGATTAGAGGCTGAACAGCAGAAGATGTTCAATTATGATGCATTAAAGAATATTGTTCCAGGCCACATAAAGAATGAGACCAATGGGAGAAAAACAGGGCCAAGAAACTTCCAAATTCTCCACAAGAGAAAGGGGGAAAAACTCTGAAATTTATTCAAATTATAAGAAAGTATGGAGCCTTGTATAAATGCATTTTACTTCTTTTAGTTACTGTATATGTGTTTCTTGGCGGGGGTACAGGTGGGATGGAACTACAGAGACTTGAATACAGATGCTACCAGCTGCAGCATGGGGATTGAAGCTCTTATTCACAGAACCCTCTGGAGAGAGAAGGAGCTTTAACGGATGGAGGGTAAAAATAGCAGTGGCACTGAAATAAAAAGCTGATCCATGCTGCCAATATCAGCTCATAGTCCTGTGGAGGGAAGCTGAAAACCGAGCAGGTTTTGCTGCCAACTCTCCTTCATGCCCTGGGAGGTTTCAGAAACTCAAGCTGTACAATTAACTTAGGGAAGTTGTTTGATTCGTTTCACCAATTCTTTAATCAAATTTGTTCCATTGGAAATGAGCAGTTAACAGCACCATAGTGGTGCTGTTAACTGTGCACCACTATGCACAGTTAACAGCAGAAATTTACAAACTAAGAAAAACAAAACATTGTCTTTTTTAAATGATTGCAATTAAGTCAGACAGAACCTTTCCTGTTTAGGTCAGCTGGAAAACCATAATAATGAGAAACATTTTTATTACTTTCTTATAAGTTAGAATGTTATATACATTATTTGACACTGTTATTTGGTATAATAGTGTCATTACCTTTTGTAAACTTATTCAAAATGTGTTAACAGCATTTGGGTTAACAAGAGGGAAACGTGGCAATGTATATTTAGGAAACACCTTAGAAAATGCTGCTTCCTTGTGTAACATCAGGAAAAAATCCAACCAAGACATGGAAGAGTATGGTGTTGCTCCAAAAATTTGGTTGAATTTTTAAATTCCTAAAGCTTTGAATGGCTTGAACAAATGTCACATTAATTTTGTTCAAGCAATTAAAGACACTAGGTGAATGTCCACACATCTGGACTGGACTCAACATGTCTGTCAACTCCAAGGCAAAAAAAAAAAATACCTTTGCAGATGTGCACATGCTACCTGGAGTTTGTAGAAGAGTGTAATAGTCCAGGGTTTAACAAGTCCTGACAGAAATTGGCTGAAAGGCCATTTAGATCAGGAAGAAACTATATGACTATAAAAGTAACAAAAGAAAGCCGGAAAACAGTTTGCAAAGCACTCAGGAACAAAGACGTTAAGGTGTATGGGCACGAAGGCCAACATTATATTTGGAGAATACGCTGAAGCACACCATCCCAAGGGTGTAGTACAGAGGCGGGGTGTGTTGTGGGTGTGATTCTCTGTAGGATGGACTGCTGCACTTCACAAAATGGATGCCGAACATTATGAGTAAAAATGGCAGCAAAATTTCAAGAAAAACCAGAAAACTAATCTACGTGACACATTGGTCTTTCAAATGGACGATGACCCAGCTGTACCGATTAAAAAGTCTGTGTTTTGGAGTGGTTATCACAAAGCCTGATCTCAATCCTGTAGGTAATTTGTGAGCAGATTTAAAAAGGTGTGTGAGCAAAGCGGCTTACAACGCTGAGTAACACCAGTTCTATCAGGAATGTCTGCTAAATTGTTGTAGGAAAAAGAAAATTATAAATCCAGTATTTTCTGCTTCATAAAATTTTAAGCAGTGACATGTGCAGAGATATAAATTTAAGACATTTATGGATCTCTTAAATTAAAACTCTTCAGCCCTGACCTCTCCCTTGATATATTTAATGATAACTTTACTTTCTCTTGATAACTTTACATCTGCACTGTCTGGTGGATAAATCCTGCAGCCTTTCCTTTAGAATCACAGGCTCACCTTGCCCCTTAAATAGTGAAACATAATGAATGTCCATTTTGCTGATTCTTTATCAGGGACACCTTCAGAAAAAAAAAAAACACTGCAGTTATCAGGACTTGATTTAGGAACAGTTTAATCAAGCTCTCGGGTTCAGCAGGAGCCAATTGTCCAGCCAGGTCTGCTTTTGTTGTTACCCTACTAAGGTTGTGTCAATATGGCATCCCCATTTTGAAGTTAAGCTAATCTAAAGCTATAATATTTTTAACCGTTTATTAGATAGTTTTATCAATATACTCATGACGCTCATGATCTTGATGTGGCCCAAAAGGAAAATGAGTTTGACACTACTGATAAAACGACTCCACAGAATCTAATATCGGCCCATGCCTAAGAAACATATTTACAAATCGAGAGTCTAACATAACAAAAACATACTTTACGGATTTGACAGGACTTCATGTTTCAGAAAATATGCTTTAGAAGTATTTTTGTAGATGGCACTTTACATGGCAAGATAAACAGTACATTTCTTTCCACATCTATAACACCAAAATGTTGGAAAGTTTGCATTTGTCTACATTCTTTGTTAAACTGCAATGCATAATTCAGTTCCTGCATCCAGTGTGAATTGAATCACACAAAACGTATTCACCTTGCTCATACACTACAGAAGGTGTTTTGTAAAATCCAAAATCAAATGGAACAAATAGAAAAAAAAAAGTTTTATATTTGCTGGTTTGGATGCGTGGGTTTGTTTGTGAACACATTCATGGGAAACATACAATTCTGTGATATTTTGTTTGACATTTCAGGTGGCTTCAAGAGACGTCTTTGCCAACCTCTGCAGCCTGTCAGATTCATGTGGGGGTGTGTGTGTGTGTGTGCAGCGCTCAGCTGGAGCTTTCAATTTGCATTATCCAACTTCTGTGCATGAAGGCAGTATTGCCAGAAACACGTCTTGTACTTTCATTGTATTGCATTTGTGCACACAGCCAAAAAGCAAAGATGTTTTTACTCTTCAGTTTTCTCAATAACCGTTGTCAATTTTTTCTTTTTTAATTTTAACTTGGTTATTAAAATTTCTGAAAGGGTGCCGGTGGTGAACAATGATTATGAAACACTTCAAAAATAAAAACGGGTTGTATGTTTGAAGTTTTGATCCTTCAGACGCACCACAGTAAAAACATGTAGATGGATAAAATGTGTTTAAAGAACTCATCTTAGAGCAGTAAAAAATAAATAATCTAATCAGTTCTGTTTATTTTTGATTCCTGCTCAATTCTTATCCACTTCCTATAAATAGAGTCAATATAACACCAGCCATTCCTCATACATGGCTGGACTTTTTTATACCATGTATTGTTGTGCTTTTTATTTCTGAAAAGACTCAACAAATTTACTTACCTATTTTTAGCAAGGTAAAATGAATTGACAACTAAACAAACCGAAATCAGTAATACCAAACAACCTTTTTACAAACAATTTTATATTTAGATGATATGTGATATTGTTTTGTTTCATAGTAAATTCTAAAGATTTTTGCCTTTCAGTTTTAGTTTGAAATACCTAATAATTCTTTTCATTATTTTCAGGTCGTCTTGCTCAATGACAGAAAACTGCAAGATTATGACAAGAAATAAATCAGCTCCATATAAGTGATTCTTTCATGGCTAATCATTTCACTGTTACTGTTGCTGTGTTTGCTGATTGGGTGTTTTTGTTTTTCTTGGTTTAGGTAGAACTGATTTGCATTGAGTTTTGCAATAAGATAACAAAAAGGAAAGATAAATTACCTGAAAGCTTGAGTCTGATTGCTAATTTCTGAAACATAGCTAAACTTTTATTAAACAAATTAGAAAGCAAAAAAATAAAGCAATGATTGACATCCAAATGTCTAACGTGCAACTTTATGTTTTTCTGTTTGTTTTTGTTTTTATTTTTTTGCCACATGACCACAAAACCGGACTAACAAGATAGAAGATTCCCAGCAGAAATTCCTTTCTCTTCTCGTTACCAGAGACGATAACATAAAACTCTGAAGTATCATATTTCTTTCTCCCTTTGAGCCAAGAGGCAATATCTCACATCTGAACACTGCAAATAAAAACGTTGGCTCCATAAAGCCCGTATGGGTCTGAGGTCAGACTGACATTGCCACCGCACGGACTTTTTGTAGTTTGAGTACTGAGAGCCTTACTGAAAAGTGTAATAACTGAGAATGTGAACAAGTGGTCTTATATATTTATGAGTTCTCTTTACTCCCATATTCCTAATGCTGGTGGGAAAACAGAAAAATAAGTGATGCTTAAAATATCATCAAATCTTAATGTATGTCTTTCAGCAGAAATATATGTATTGCAAGTTCTGCGTCTTTCCAGGAAATGGCTGCGTGTGTGGGAGTTTACTTCTTTTTAGATGTCTTAGGTCGGGTCCGTTTTTTTTCTGCATTCTGGTAAAAGCCATTATTGTGCAAGAGCTGTTAGGTATACTAAGTTAGAAACAAATTTACCTCAAGCATGCTGTGTTTTGTCTGCCAGTCAGAACAGTTTCACATCATATATTTTGCTTTATTAATGACTATTTAATCAATGTACCTTTTTTATTTTCCCCCGGGCATAAATCACCAGTTTGGAGTTTCTGCATACAGAAACATAACCATCATTCCTTTTTTTTTTTTTTGCGGGGGGGCATTTATAGACTCCAAACAGAGAGGAAATGGAGCAGAGGAAAATCAATAAGGCTTTCAACAGAAAATTAAGATTTATCGCCAACTATGCTGATTTAGAATCATAAAGCTATCTGAATAAATGCTAATGAAGATAAATGAAGGTTGTAGCATTATAACTTCTTGCATCTACTGATTTCCTTTACTCTTCTTTCCAACAGGGTTTATTTGAGAGCTCTGGACGGACTGTGCAAGGAAGCTGATGATCTCATATTGTTCTCTTGGGATGTTTTATTCGGGAATAGCTATGAGGAAACACATAACAGCTGCAGTTATGGAGCCCGGCGCATTAATCTTTTATTAAAGTCCCAGTATAATGCTTTGATGTGTTTATCATGACTTCCTTTTTTTAACGCTAAACTTTTAGCAGGATTTAATAATAAATAATATGGATGGATGGATGGAATGACTAGCAAACGGCTGGACCTTTCAATTAAGGTATCATAGAAAGAAATTATTTTATGATCCTGGGGAGGTTGTGTGTTACCCCCTGTATTCTTCACTTTTGCTCTCTGCTCTCTAATCCCGCTGCTGAGTTCAATAATTTCATCACAACTTTTCACAAAAGGATCAGCAAAGCTCTCATTCTCATCTCTGGTTGCTGTGAACAAGCGCTCTCTTTGTGAAACGTTCTTACTATTTGCTCATCGCTGACCTCATGTCTGACTCTAGAACATCCTACCTTCATCTTGCGTCTCTGCTAGAGATGGAATTCATACCTGACGGAAATGGGGTCTTGAGGATCTTTTCCTTTCAAAGATCTATTAAGAAGTTCATTTTTACATTCATTTGGTGGGGTAAAATTGGGATCATACAAACTTCCATCAATATATAGTCTATTGCTGGATTATCTGAATATGAGGAGTCTCTGGAGATTGTGTGTTTAAAACAAGAACAAAAGCCCCAATCTCACAATACTTGCAGGGCAATTTAGCTCAGTCTACGATGATCTAGCAATACCATCTTTCTGATATGGTTTCTAAGTACTTTTGTTTGTTGGTCCTCCATCCTCCTTAGAAATCAGCAACCTAACTACATATATCTGGATTCTCAGCTCCTCCCATCAGCACTGAATGACCTTCTCATGACAAGTAAAACATCACTTAAAAACTTTCTGTTTCCTTAGAGCCAAATTAAGCCCAATCTCTTGCTTATCAAACCACTTCCTGATCCACTTATTCTTCCGCTGGCGTCGGCGAGGCAAATCAGCATTATTCAACGTATAATAAATCTTGTGTTTAACCTTACTGACAGGAAGACATCGCCTTAGTGCATTTCGGCTGAACAAAGCTCTAAACACGACAGATTCAGTCACACACAGTCAAGCTCAGTCCAAATTATGTAACAATAGCATCAAATTATTTTGGTCGTTAAAGTTTTATGGAAAAGATTCTCAACCTGCATTGTGCAGTCTAACAAAATATGCCTGCCATCTATAATCCTTTGCAAATGATTATGAATGACGATTTAGTTGAAGAGTCTTTGCAGCTCAAGTGGGTTCTAAACAAATCAGCTGGAGGTTTAGATTAGATCTTGTAAATTCTTGTAAATGTGAACACATTTATGTGTTCACATAAATGAATATTAAATTCTGTATTAAGACAAATAGTGCTTGAAGGCGCTGGAAACAGCAAATAATGCTGATATAAGTTTGCTGGAAGTGACATTCTGAGCAGAACTGGACTAAAATCTCCATTTTCCACACCTGCATTTGACACAAACAACCATCTGGTAGATGAGAAGCTGATAAATGATTCCTGATGAAGCTCAGATTAGAACGGAAAATATAAAGTTTGGAGGCACTCTTATCTTGTTCTTTCCCACCAGAAGTCTTTGCTGGATTTTTTTTATGTTTGTTTGCAAAGACACAAAAGAGAAGTGCTGTCCTTGGCAGATAAAATGAAGTACACTGTGTATCTTGTTCAGATGGACCCAGTCAAGGAGTGAGATATATTAAAGGGATACATCACCTTTTTCTGATGTCAGGTATTTTTTTTTATGTACGTATGATTAGTTCTTGCCTTATCTGCAGTAGTAGGCAGAGTGCTATTTATTTTGAAACAGAGGGATTTCCTGACATATAAGACCACTTGTTCACTTATTTTAGTCACACTTCAACGTTTCAGATCATCAAACAAATATTAATACCTTGAGACAAACAAACTGTGCAACTATAAAATACATCTCAAATCAACCATTTTAACTCCAAGGAAGATGGGGATTGTACTGTCAGACCATTAGTTTCTGAAACCACACAAAAACAAACCTCAAAGGCACACACGGGGTCAGTGCGACCCCACTGGACCGCGCAGAGTAAAAACGCCTGTAGGCGGGGTCATTTCGTCTCTTAAGACAACGCCTGTGTTCTTAAGCATCTCAAGAACACAGGAAGGTTAAACAATTTTGAGGTGGTCTTATTGATTGTTGCTTTGGATCATTGTCCTGCTGCATAACTCCATTTTTCAGCCTACTTCGTGTTGCTGGAGAGGTTTTGGTGATTTCTTGCTTTAGGCAGCATTGAGACCTAGGATTATCTAATAAAATCGACAAAAAAAATGCTTCTTAATTTATCCAAATATAATTGTCCACTTTTAACTAGGGGGCAACTTTATGTTCACAAACAGCCGAATTGGAATTTAAGCCTTGTAGTTTTTTTTGAGAAGAATGTTCTTTAATACCTGAAAGACATAAAAATACATTTACATCTTGTTAAGAATCCCCTCAAAGTTCTGCTCCAATTAATTTTTTCATTGTTGTTTGGATGGAACACCTTACAGAAACAGCTGAAAGCCAAAGCTCAGCCTAATGTTATCTTTATTTGATAATTAGTTCACAGTAACTGTACACGGCTCGGTCTAAATTCCCACTTAAGAAGACAATATGAGACCAACTCTTTACTCGTCACGGTCTGGAGCACACCTAAGTGAGCCTCACATTCTCTCTTTATGTGCCAACAAAAGTCAACACTCAACCTGAAGAGACCAAGAAAGATATCAGAAGATTCTGCTTAATAACACCTCTAGGTTTGAGGTGGAGGAGGTGAAATTGCAAGCAGCTGGTATTCTGAGTTGCTGCTTGTTAACCCAAAAAAGGGGGTGCATGAACGGTTTGTAGTCCTATTTGCTACAATCGTGCTCTAACTGCATATAGGTTCTATAAAAGAAGTAATACACCAAGCATGATTTCTTCCAAAGTGATTTTCCCAATGCAAATCAAAGGAGTCGATGTAAGTTCAGTTGAAATCTTGCTGAGGGGTAAGAAGGTTTGTGACAGCAAAACATTCTTCTTCTGTAAATAACTGTAGTGAAAGTGTTGGACTCACATTTGAGACATTTAATGTGTGTCCGAATACATCCCAGTCTGTGTTACATTTACTTTTTACCAGCTGTTGCCACTCATAACACATTGTCAAGTTGAAAACAGCTTTAGAAACACAGTAGGGAAGCACAAACCCCTGTTATTTTGTCAGTGTCAGTTGTTTGATGCAGCGACAGAGAAAAGTTAGGAAGACTTGAGGGAGGGTAGTGGAGTGGGGTGGGCTATTGGTCCTTGAATTCAGGCAAGCGAGAGTGCCTTTTCAGCCGAGCAATGGGCTGGGATGGCTGTGGAAAATAAACAGCAGACCTGAAGAATCAATTCTGTGTGGCTGTCAGAGGATTGTCAAACTCCACTCCATGATGGACAGTCTGGATGTTCACAGTCTATTTGCCGCCAGGCTGTGGAGCGGTGAGTAAGTGAACCGTGCCGGACCGAGCACAGACAATATGAAGAGGGAGTGCAGAGCAATATTTGCTGTTGGCGTGCTAGATCAGCATAAACGTCAAGGCTGGCCTCCTGTGGCCTGAGGAGTCTCCTGGAGGGGCTCCAGGCCTGGATGTGGGTGTATTGTTGTCTAAGGTTGTGTCGATATGTGCAAGTGTTTGCAGTGTCATACATATTTGTCTGTGCGGCTAAGCTAAATGGCAACATAAATCAGCCTTGAAATTTTAATTAACCCAATCCATTTACTTATGGCCTGATTTGTTTTTCGTGGTATGTGAGTAGCTGAGATAAATTCACAGGGAATCCAAGATAGAGACGGCGCTAAAGCTAAAGAAAATTAAAAGCTTATTTTGTTGGGAAAAAAAAAAAAAAAAGCAAAACAACCTAAAAAGTTTTTAAAGCAGCTTATAGAATAAGTCAGAAAATAGACACTGAGTCACACCTACCTGACTCTGCATTTGTGTCGACAGTAAATCGTGCAGGATGTGGCAATGGAATGGTCCCTTGGCAATGTTTCCCTTAAAGTTTGTTTGTCCTTATAGTATAGCAGGGTATATCCAAATATAAAATAGATTGCTGACCATACACAGATGACATTGGCATCTTCTGAATTTGGAATTTCTGGGCCAAATTGCCCCTTTACACAATTTGTACCTTCACTGTGTACACAGACATTACCATTTCAACCTTTTTACACCCCTGTACTTGTAAACCGCTGTTGTATTGCACCCTAATTAGCCATAAAAATATTTCAGTGGATGTCTTGTGTTTGGAATGTAGTCATTTGTAGTGGACTGTGTAGCCCTGAACAGAAAAACAGAACCCCATTCCTTCATAACACTTTTTATTATCCAACAACCCAGTCTTTCTCAGACAGGACATTTTTCTTTGCATGTATTCTATCAGCATGTCTGAAACTGCCTTTGTTAAAACTGCATTACAATGCCTACCTTTACTGCCTCCTCAGTAAGCTGATTTCCAACCCACCTCTTTTCTTAGCTTTTTTTTTTAAAAATAGCTGTAATGACTGAATACACAGATGACTGCTCTGCTCTGTAGTGTGATGATGGTTCTTTGAAACTGCTCTATATCAGGCAGTCCACATTTCAGACAATCAGAAAATATTAATGCATAAAAAGAAGACAGGGCTAAGGCAACGTTTATGGTGTCACTCTGACTGATAAGTGTCGATCAGAGAGACAGTCTGGGAAAGAGAGAGCCTCTGTGGCAGATCATTTTTGCAAACAGCGGTCTGCAGCACGGACCTAAGGGTAAAGGTTTAAGCAGTTTGTGTCTAGGATGAGTGGGCTCTGGAGAGATGCTACCTTCTCTCTTTTTTTTTTTTTTATCCAAGACTTGTACAATTCCTGTATGGAGGGAGGGTTAGTCCATCCAGAGAGGATCCAGATGATCCTCTCTTCAAACCTTATTGTTTATTACAGTTTGAACCTGTCATATCTTGTGATTGACCCAAACCACACAGTGATGGATATACAGAGGATAGACTGAGTAATAGCCATTCTGTCTCTGTCTTTTAGTAATTGCATTTGTTCCAATCTTACCTTTCAAGCTTTTTTTTTTTTTTTCCCTTTAAGAAGTATCACTGAAGCTCTCGGTTGACTGACCGGGTCACTGTTCTCAGTTGTTTGTCGTCGGTTGGGCTCGCATGGTCACAGTCCAAAGATGCACATGCAGCTTGTCAAAACTGGCGGTGTTCAGGGAGCAGAATTGCAGAAGACAGGGTCAGCTGTTCTCTGCAGAGCCTCCTCCTCTGCTTGTATCACAGCGGTTCACCGTGAGGGAACAGTCATACTCCATTGCTCTGGTCTGAGTGCTCAGCTTGCCTTGGGGTGTCTGAGTCGTGCAACGTAGGATTGTAAATCCTCCTGTGTCTGATGGCTATTGATTAGATATTCACATACCACCTCCCACCCAGGAGAAAATAGCTCTGACCTCGACTCTCTCACTTTTAATCCCTTTTGCTTCTGTTCATGGTGGTGCTTCTACAAATTGGACCTTACATAGATATAGAGTGTGCAGTTTGTTTTGCAAAATACAACCAGAATTCTTGCTTCTTTTTAGTCTCTTCTCAGTGAATTAAGCTTCTTGTTTTTGCAAGTTCATCCTTGAACCCACTGCTGGAGCTGGTGTAACTAAAACAAGTCGGTCATTTAAGTTTTAAAAAGATACAACTGGGTGCTTTGGGAACTGAAGTCCTACAGTTTTTATATCCTACCTGATATTTTAAAAAATATCAGGTTGTTTGCATATTCATTCAGTGCCTTTTCAAATTATTCCAAAACTTTGAACTTGTTCACATTTTTCAAAATTGCTTAGAAGGAAAACATGCATCAGTTTAAATTTTGACTGCTAAAGATTTGCCGAGGAGGCATTGAGTCTTAGTCAATGTTATAGAAGATTGTTTTACTTTACTACAGTTTTAGCTGTAAGTCTTTGATATACATGTCCACTAGCTTTTTACAGCTAGATACTGACATTTTTGCCTTTTTTTCCCTTGCAAAACAGCTCATTCAACTTGGATGAGGAACTTCTGTAAATATCAGTTGTCAAGTCTTACCACAAATACTTTAGGTTTGGCCTTTAACTAAGCCAAAACACATGAAAACTATTTGATCTAGTCCATTGTAGCCATGGTGATATGGTTTGAGTTGTCGTCATGCTGGAAGGAGAACCTTTGCCCGAGTATTTAGTCTTTTGCAGGCTCTAACATGTTTTCTGTCAAGTGGCAATCCATCGTTCCATCAATACTGACTGGTTCCCTGTCTCTGAAGGAAAACATCCACATTTCATGATGGTGCCTCCACTCTGTCACTATAGAGTACTTGGACTGAGAGGAGGAATTTTCATTTTGGTTCTCTCTGGCCAAAGCAACCTCTTCAACTTGTTTGTGTCACCAACATGGCTTGTGCAAACTTTGAAGGGGATTTATTTTATCTTTCTTCTGTCAGTTGTTTTCTTCTGGCCGCTCTTTCATAAAAGCCACATTTGTAAAAATCATGGCCAATACTTATGCATTAAACGCATTTTTCCACTTGAGTTGTTGTTCTGAGTTCGACTCCATCAGTTATCACGGACCTCTTGGCTGCTTCTATGATAGCTTTGATCTTTATAATGCACTTTGTACAAACATTGGAAATGCCTAATTTCCCTTCTACTTCACATTTATGCATTGCTTTGTGTTGGTCTCTCACAGAAAACTAATAAAATACATTCAGGTTAGTGATTTTAATTTGACAAAATTTGAAAAAAAAAATTCAATGGGTTTTAATAGTTTTATGAGTCACTTTCAACATTGCAGTCATCCCTGCTTGCATTATTATTTTTGTCATTAATTAGTAAAAAAAAAAAAGAAGGATGAATTCTGGTCAACAATAGATGCAACAAATTCTGGTAATAGCCTTCATGAGGTTAATGTCAAAGTATCACAGCAAATGTGTCTTAAACTTCCAGTCTTCTTGTCACTTTCTCTTGGTTGCTGCATCATTTAGTCCCACTCTTTCACATTAAGCTGTCACGCCTGTACCTTCTATGCAGGACATAACAAGCACTCTGGACGTAATTGCCCCCCACTGGGAAGGCGTGGAAGCATGCTGTGTGTCATTCCTGATCATTTTAATACATGCAGAAGAGTCTTTGCGAATGAATTAAGCCCCTCAAAGACATTTTCCCTTTCTCTTCCACCTGTCTTGAGAGAAGGACAAAACCTTCAACCGCACTATTATGTGTGTGCTGCAAACAAAACTGAGAGAGTTGCACTGTTAACATAACAAGCAGATGAATCTTTGTGGATTTGGAAAGTACTTGCCGTAACACCAGTGATGTGCTGTGAGGTTCATGGCTGGCACTGACATCTCTGGAGTTGGATGCAGGGTTGTAGATATAAAGTTGCAAAATGCAACTTTATATTTACATTTTGACCATAATTGAAATGTCTGCTTAGTTTTAAAGCTTTTAATTATGCTTCATATAATCAACTCCATGCTGTTCAACACATGATGTATGATATGATTATGTCAGCGCTTTGGAAATTTCTGATAGATAAAGCTACACATTTCTTTTAGTTGGAGGCACACTTGTGTCACACCTTGTTTGATATGATATGAAAGTCAAGACTATCAACCACAAGCTGTTGCATGGACATAGTTGTACCCTTATTTCCATGACAACAAGGTTCACGCTCATGCTTCAATCAAGTTCATACTGTTCAACAACGTGATAGCAAGAAAAATAAGAATTTCATAGAAAGTTATGGTTTACCGAAGATGATTTTCTGGCTGATCTCTTTAAAAAAGAAAAAGAAAATTCTGTATAATCTTTATTTGTATATGAATTCCATATGCACGTCATTCTCCAACACTGTTATAAAAATAGTCCCAGTTTACCTTAATTTTTCATAAAGGTCTGCCTGCTCCCATGGAGATGATCCCCAAGGAGAAGAGTCGACCTGTGTCAGTTCTTTTCTAACTGTATTTTCAATGCACTGTATTGTACATGGGTGCTCAGTACTGCCCCCTGTCAGTGAGGCGCATTGCAATCTACTTCACCCTGTGCATTTTCACTCAGCATTTATGAGCGATCCGAAATACATTAAATATATTAAGTATATTAGACAGACTGCAGAAAGTCAGCATGAGCACCAACATACATGTCGGTAATATAAAGAAGGCCAGAAATGGGCATTCTCCAACTGCTTGCATCAGTCAGTGTTTGACCCACTGCTCACTGCCTCACCTCGCCCTTCTCTCATGCATTTGAACATTCATTTATGACCACAAAAGTGTTTACATTTATAGAATGCCAAGTGGACACATCGATTTTCTCTTATGATGGTTAGTGTTTTACTTGTCATAATTTCCATTATTCCACTGCTGCATGTCACTGAGTGAACCATAGAAGCACATGAAAAGCAGCATAACATCAACACAGAAAACACTGGGAACAGGTCAGTTTGACTTTTTTAAACAAAAAATGATTTGGTGCTTGTTCTGCCCAGAAACCCCCTTCCTCACACATTCAGGCAGAGTCAAGCTATCCATCCATCCATCCATTTTCTGTGCACCCTTGTCCCTAATGGGGTCGGGAGGTGCTGGTGCCTATCTCCAGCTACGT
>CAEGAG010084908.1:0-16824 GCA_903067065.1 Brachyrhaphis terrabensis | reverse complement strand
CTAATCTTCCTCTAATCTTCCTCTAATCTTCCTCTAGTCTTCCTCTAGTCTTCCTCTAGTCTTCCTCTAGTCTTCCTCTAATCTTCCTCTAATCTTCCTCTAGTCTTCCTCTAGTCTTCCTCTAGTCTTCCTCTAATCTTCCTCTAGTCTTCCTCTAGTCTTCCTCTAATCTTCCTCTAATCTTCCTCTAGTCTTCCTCTAATCTTCCTCTAATCTTCCTCTAATCTTCCTCTAGTCTTCCTCTAGTCTTCCTCTAGTCTTCCTCTAGTCTTCCTTTGCCCTCTGACATTTTCTATCAACATCCAAATGAAATACATAAATACAACTGATTTACTAAGTAAATACTATTTTTTATATTTATCTATTTTTATTTCTAGGTACATTTATTTATTTGAGGGGAGTATTTACTGGTTAAAGTTTTTATTTATGTAATTTGTTTTAATTTTCCAGGGTTAAAACCAGTTTTTCTGCCAGCTGCAGTTCATCCGGCGGCCAGGCGGTGGCAGCACAGAGTAGCAGCTGAACTTCATGTTTTCCTTCCAGCAAACATGAAAGTTTTTCCATCCTAAACTTTATTTTGTTTCCTATGATTCAGAAAAACAATAGTAAGTTTTTCAACAACAGAAAATGGCCAGAGAATGTAAAAAACATTCAAATAAAATAAATACTTCTGTCTTTCTCTGTTTCTAAAGTGAAACTTGGACCAGTTACGTTTTCTCTGTCAGTCTGTGGATTTCTGTTCACCCAGAACCTGAGAGATTTTAGGATAAGTGAAATATTGTTGAACATTTCCAGTTATTGTATGGATGCTTTTTTAAATGTAATTGTATGAAAATCTGATCTTTGTGTTGATCTTGTTCTTATTTTGTTATCAGTTTCCAGGAGGAAACAGCAGAAACCCAGAAGCTGCTGATGAAGACAGGATGAGAAGCAGAACATGAAGTGGAAACATTTTATTCCTGCTGATGTCAGCGAAGTGAGCATCTGTCCAGAGAAGATCTCAGACGGTTTCTGGAAACAACAAACAGGTTTGGTGAACTGAACCTGTCCTGTGATTGGCTGAGTGATGCCAGCGGCCTCCTGGCGCTGCGCTGTGATTGGTGGCTCGTTTTGCTTTTTGTTTCTCTTTTTGTTTCTTTATGATAATTTTGCAGTGATTTCAGCTCCACTCTCTGTCTAATCAACCAGAGTTTCTTATTTGGAAAGTTTCAACCTTTGTGTTTTTTTGTTTTTTTGTTTGTCTTATATTGTTGCTCTTTAGTCTGAAGTTTTCCTTTTTTGCAGTAATTTGTTTTTTCTCTGGCCGGTTTTATTCTCCTGACCAGTGTTAGTCTCACCAGACTCATCTTGTTTCTTTAACTTTTGCAGAAATTGACTCGCAGTCTAAACGTTTTTCTTTCCAGAGATGAATAAAAACCAGCTGCAGAAAAACCATGAAAACATCCGTGTTGCTCTGCAGTCTGTGCAGGTTTTCTCTTGTCCTGGTCCACTACTGCTCCAGCTGTTGCCACGGTGACGGGACTTGTTGGCTCGGCGGTGACCCCTTGAGGCTTGGCTGCAGTTCAGTCCAGCCGGCCGTCCCGCTCTGGCGGCTCTTCAGGCGGCGTTCGCCTGCAGGGCCTCAGGAACCTAAAGAGTCTCTTTCTTAAACAGCAGATCACTGATTGGATGAGATTTAACTTTCTGTATCTGAGTAAAAAGTTATGTTGAAATTAGAAATAACATTTTTATCCTCATTGTTATTTTTTGTCTGGTTTCTGTAAGTTGACTTTATTACTATCATTATTTGTTGTTTTTTTCCTTTTTGACAAATTTGCGTCATCTGTAAATTAGCATACGATGTAAGCTAGCTATAGTTGATGGGTCCAACACAAATGCATCACCAATCTGTGCAAAAACAGCTAGTTAGTGCAGGAATGCAGCTAGCATCGTGTTGGTTGGCAACAGAAGATCCAGTGGCAAGTAAACAAGCTCAGCCCTGAACCAACACAGTAAATCATTAATCAGATTCTCCTGTAGAAAAATGTTGGACTTGCAGTGATCTGTTATTTTCTCCCAATTAGCTGTTTTTTAAAATGCATCTTAAACCGAGTTTCGTTCTGAAGAAGATGCTTCTCTCCATCTTTGAGTTTTTCATCGTTCTGGTTTCAGTCGCTCTGAGGTTTAATTAGAATCTACAGAAACTGGAGGAAATGGTCTTTATTTCACACTTCACTGTCCAGGCAGAACTCTGTCCAAACTATTATCATGCTTCGGTGGTGGCAATGCCAGTCAGCCAATCAGAGGCCAGGACCACGGTGACGTCATCAGGCGGACTCCTCTCTGCGTGACGACGCGTTTTAACCAAACCGGAAGAGAAACACTGTTAGCTTAACCGTTTCAGTTTTATACAGAATAAAATAGTTTTTAGATTAATTCTGACTCTAATCGTTTATGAAACAGCAGATCGTTCCTGATCAAATGGGAAAACATTTTTATTATTTATATATCATTAAATCATTAAATATACCAGGACTTAAAAAAACGTTTAATTAAATGTTTCAATAATTCATTCAATGTATTAAATATAACATTTTAACAACCCATGCAGATAATGAATTAAATGTGGATTTAATTGTTTCATATTTCTGTTCCTGCAACATCAACATGAAATAATTAATCTGTTAAACTCACCAATCAAAGTGGAGGGGCGGGGCTAACACGGACCTGTTGAGCTAACCTAGCTTAGCTTGATTCGGTGAGAAACATGGCGGCTGTTGAAATGGAAGATGAGCTTTCTGGTGATTTTTATTATTAACGCTACAAAGCTAAATATGGCTTCCGGCTAAAGGGCCATTCCAACTAATAATCTAGTATAAAAAAACTAAAATCTCAGAGTCAAACCTGGACTAGAATATTTTGATGATGATGATGATGATTATGGTGATGATGATGATGGTAATGATGATGATGGTAATGAATCATCATCATCATTACTAATGATGATGATGATGGTGATGATGGTGATGATGATGATGGTGATGAAGATGATGATGATGGTGATGAAGATGATGATGATGCTGTTAGGACTCTGAGGAGCTGATCAGTGATTGGTTGCTTATCGTTTTCTCTGGTTGACCCTGCAGGTCGTCCTGCATGAACAGACGCAGCAGATTGTTGGCGCAGCAGCTGCCCGACCCGACCCGACCCGCCTCAGCCTCGGATCAGAACCGGGCTGGCCGGCCTCAGCGGCCGCCGCCGCTCCTCCCGGGGCTTTAATTGGCCCGGAGCTCGCCGCAGGCCGCCATTATGGAGGTAGAAAAGGCTCAGCAGCACGAGGCCGGCAGCTCACACACACACACCCACACAGACTAATGGTGTGTGTGTGAAATCATGCATGCATGATGCAGGGAGTGTGTGTCAGGGGCAGTTCATGATTTGAGGGGGGTAGTTAATGTGTGCAGCAGCCTCCTGTGCAGAAGTCAGGCGTCGTCTTTAGATTATCTCTACAGGAGACAAACATGCTCAGGATTAACCAGGCAGGTCCACACACACACCCACACACACACACCCACACACACACACCCACACACACACACGCACACATACCCACACACACACACACCTGACAGGTGTGTGTTGCTCTACAACTGCGCCGCAGATGTTAGCACCTTTTGCTCCGTTTTAAAGCCTCCTGATCCTGATCTAGTGAATCTGTTTTGTTTTCTTTAAATTGTTTTTTCTCCTTTTTACATCAGAAAACAAGCAGATACTGAAAAAGCTTCATTTTTTAAATTCATATTATATTTTATCTCCACATCTGATTTACATTATCTGCTTTAATATAAATTGTATGAGTTTATTTTACCTCTAGTTTCCTTAGCTTAGCTTAGGTTAGCTTAGCTTAGGTTAGCTTAGCTTGCCAACTTTATCATAATTTAGCTTTTTATTTTTGTCTTTACTCAGCATTAAACAGTCAAACTCTGAATATTAGCTCATGCTAACCTTTTTAATCACTGGTGTTCAGTTTTTGTACAAATATAATTGAGCAGTTTTATGCTAAGCTAAGCTAATCACCTGCTCTATAAAAACATGTTTGTTATTCTCTGTGTTTCTCATGTGTGTCTCTGGTTTTCCGTTCAGCAGCAGATGAGGCCTGTTTTCTCTAGGCGAGCTGGGAGTGGCCGACGCCACGGACGTCCAGCGGCGAGACGCTGCTGGCAGCCAGGGAGCCGCCGCTGTCGTCCAACAAATCCCCTCTGCCCGGCCCACCGTCATTAGGATCCCAGCGGGGAGGAAGGGCAGGAAGGGAGGCGGCGGGTTTAACATCTGCCCCGCTCAACCTGACTTAGACCACCAGGTAGCCCACCTGTAGCCGGCCGCCTCATTAGGCCTGAACTGCTGCCAGAACCAGAACCTTTACAGCTGACAGGCCATCGGACCAATCAGGACCAGAACCAGCAACAAAAACTACATGACACAATAACTGTGATTAACCACATTCAAATAAAATCACTGAAATAAAGTGGGACATCTTCACATTTTCACTGCTTCTATTCACATTGCCTGCACTTTTATTTCCACTATTTATTATATTAAATTATATATAGTTATTACTTTTATCCTGTTATTGGTCCTATTTTCGAAGGTTATTTTACATTTCATCCTTTTTAAGAAGCATTCTTGCAGACAGAAAAGTTTTTCATCGTAGAATTAAACTTGTTTCTACTTTGCACAAGATAAACAAACATTAAACTTGAACTAAACATCCAGGGGGGAAAGTTATGACAACTCCAAGGGCCCCTGACCGACAGGGGGCCTCCACAATCTTTTTAAAATAAAAATAAAATGGGGCCCTGTCAATAACTAAATGAATCATATAGTGTTTTCTAAAATTGCTTTTAGTAGTAAAAATTAAATGTTACTCCTCCCAGACCTAAAAGGACACATCTATATTACTACTGTGCTGCTAAAAAAAGATAAAATCAGGTTTTCAAGAAAATAGAGAAATAAAGAAAAAGGTAAAAGTGTGAATTTGTAACCCAGTTTTTCTCCCAGAGGTGGGAAGACTGTGTGAGATTATCAACCATTTAGCATCGTTAGCTTAGCTACAGACTGTTTGCCTCCATTTCACTAACATTTAATGAATTAAGAAAAATTTAACAACATATTCATATATTTAACGTGTCTCTGTACCTTTTACTTAACAACAGGTGAGTCAGTCAGCAGCAGCTCTAGTCCCTCCTGACCCGTCCTTCCTCTCCTGAGGGAAATTAAAGCTGCAGTAACTTTTCTAAAAGATTTTTTTACATATTTGTTAAAACTCTCATTATGTTGTGACAGTATGATATGAGAGATAATCTGTGAAAAATCTATTTCCTCTGCTTTCTCCCAGTGTTATCTAGAAACAACCAACCAGTGACAGGAGAGTTTTAGTGCTGTCAATCACAATCTCATGTGGTGCTGCTCATCCCTGTGCTGCAGCTAGCATAGCCTGTTGTGAATGCTCAGTCTAGTTAGCATAGCTACCAATGACACCAGATAAACATTTTTCCTGTAATGATAAGTTATTTGTCCACCATTAGCACATTTAGCAGTGAGTGGATGAGTTGATTGACAGCGCTAAGACCCTCCTCCTGGTTCTGATTGGTTGTTTTTGGTCAGAATGTTGCATTACTTTAGCTAACATTAGCAGCCCAGGGAGGTGGAGATTGATTGTTTTCACAGATTATCTGAGATGGTGACAGCTTTAACAAATATGGAGAAAACATATTTTTTATTAAAGTTATAAACTGCAACTTGAACAAAATGAACTACATAGTATTTTCTGAGAAGTCTGGATTGCTTTATGTGTATTTTGCATGTTGCCTGTGACTGTTGCTGGTGAGGAGAGAGATTTCAGTATCTAAAACTGCAATGTATTTGCAAACTGTATGTGGACTGTTGGATGTAAAATTCATGAGCAGGAAATATTGTCCTAGTATCAGTATTGGACTAAAGAAAGCAAGCCTTTAAAATTGTGATGTCAGATAAACTCAAGAAATTGTAACAGCAGCTGCGCGGGGGCCAATCTAATTTTGTGTCATGGGGCCCAAGATTCGTGGCAGCGCCCCTGATCCTGGGTGATTCCATCATTTCATACAGAATGTTAAATTATGCTTCATTGCTCATGAAACATTGTTTAGACTAAAGTCTTCGCTTTTTATAAACAGATCATGAATTTATGCTGTTTGTAAACCAACAACAATGATTTTAAGGCTTCACAGCTAAATGTGTAAAACAGAAAAAATACCAAAAACACAGAGAAGTTCAACATGTTGATTCTATTGTGTGCAATAAAATCAACATAACATAAATAAAATACAAAAAGTATAAAACTGCATGGGATTTATAAAAGTACAAACCTGTTTTAATTGGGAGCAGTTTTCCTCAGAATGCTAACTATAGTAGCGTTAGCTAAGAATCAAACCAAAAACAGAAACTAGTTCTATAAAACATTCAGTATAATATTAAAGCTAATATTTATAGCTAATATTGACTAAATCTCTGTATGTTGGTACAACGTTGGATTGCTGACGCTAGCTAGCATCACCTAGCTTAGCATTCTTTGTGGATCCTTTTTGACCACATTTGCACCTTGAGGTTAATTTCTTCTGTTGTTTTACAATAAATTCCTTTTGATTTATGTAGATAAATTGTATAACAGACATTTTCTTTCGGTCCTCCTCCAATAAGTTGTCATAAATTAAAATATTTATGTTGTTTTTAATGTTTGTGTTTGGAGGATTCCGATCCATTTGGTAACTTTAAGGTTATTTTCAGGTTTTCTGCCTGATAAATAAACTTTAATGTGGCTGCAGAGGGTCAGCAGGTGAACTACGGTGGCCTGAGTGGACATTTCAATTGGCGGAGAGCCGCTCAGCACCAACTATCAGCTATTTAAGTAGCTTGCTAACTAAATATTTAGTTTGAAGCTCAATATTTAACTCAGTATTTAGTTGAACTGGCGGTTATGAATGAATGACCGGAATCATCCTGTCAGTTTTGACTGAACTTCACATGTTGGGTTTGGGAGGCCACCTGTCTCCAGGTGAGTCTGACTCGGTTCGGTTCTTTCTGCGCGCTGATTGGACAAACCGGCACGTGCGTGACTGTGGGCGGTGACACCTGTTGCTGCGCGTGGGAGGAAATCAATGCAGCTTTGCTGACACTGAACTCACATCACAGGAGGAAATTCACCCTCTCACCAAACATCCTCTGATCCTGCAGCTTTAGGACCAGAACCAGAACCTGGACCTGGTTCTGGTTCGGCACTGAGGTTTTTTCTGTCCCTGTCGTGCCTGGAGACTCCGGTGCGCTTTACGCACAACGCGGAGGAGACGCGGCGCGTTCAGGTCTGAATCTGACGGCGGTAAAGTTCTGTTCGGTTAATCTGTGGAGGAGAAGCGAAGCGACGTTTGTCTTCAGCTTAACTCGTTTCAGGAAAAACTTCGCCTTCAGTTTGAGCAGCAGCTGAAGATCATCCAGCAGAAATCAGATGGATTCGGATTAAACCTGCAAAATCTGAAGGTTCAGTTTTAAACCCAACATTTAAATGAAACCTTCCGAACTTCGCTTTTAAACGTTTATTTAGTATTTTAGAGATGATATTTTGTTGAGAAAATTTGAGCTGTTTTATGACATTATTGTGTAAATTCCGTGTAAATCTCTTCAAAAGCAGCAAAATTTAAAAAAATGATGCTCTTACTGCTGCTGTCAGAGGAGGAACTGCGTGACTTTAATCAGACTGTGGACAAACAGGCAGCGAGTAACTGATGGCTTTTTTATTAGAATAGAAGCGGAAAAAAAGAAATTAGGAATCAAAGATTAGCAGCAGCCAAACTGCAAGATTTTCCCAGAAAATATCAGAACGTTCTTGAAATCTGAGCTTTAAATCAGTTGGTGGGTTCACACCCTGAACGACCTGGAGGACTTTTTCTTTTCTCAGTGAAATGATGCAGAATGCAGTAAATTTATCGTCAGTAAATGTTTATTTATTTCAGCCATTTGCAGCGTTTCTGGTCTGTTTTTCTGTGTAACGTGTTCTGCAGGTCTGCATGTCGAGGTTCTGAATGGCTCAATCTGAAGAGCACCACAGCATCATACTGCCATCACCGGGTCACCTGCTCCACAGAGTCACAAAAGTAAATTATTTCATTTACAAAGATTCTGATTCACTTCTGTAGAGGGAGTTCAGTTAGATCTCTACTGTAGGGGTCAGTGTTCCTGTAGTTCCTGTCTCTGCCTGTAGGGGTCAGTGTTCCTGTAGTTCCTGTCTCTGCCTGTAGGGGTCAGTGTTTCTGTAGTTCCTCTCTCTGCCTGTAGGGGTCAGTGTTTCTGTAGTTCCTCTCTCTGCCTGTAGGGGTCAGTGTTCCTGTAGTTCCTCTCTCTGCCTGTAGGGGTCAGTGTTCCTGTAGTTCCTGTCTCTGCCTGTAGGGGTCAGTGTTTCTGTAGTTCCTCTCTCTGCCTGTAGGGGTCAGTGTTTCTGTAGTTCCTCTCTCTGCCTGTAGGGGTCAGTGTTTCTGTAGTTCCTCTCTCTGCCTGTAGGGGTCAGTGTTTCTGTAGTTCCTCTTTCTGCTGTTTAGGTTGAATGTGTTTGTAAGAAATAAATTAAACTTCTTGGCTCTCTGTGGGGATTTTTTCTCAAGCTGTTCTTCTTCTCTTTTTCGTCACTTCTTTGGCAGCGACATCATTGGTGTTTCCATGGAAACACTGACCTCTTTGTGGGAACATGAGCATGACCCCGCTGACCTCTGTGACCTCGATGAGAGCAGAAACATGCTGTCGTCTTTGTGGGGTAAGTCAAACTAACACTAATGTTCTGGACCTGACCCTGACATGACCCCGCCCCCATCTGTAATTCAGCCAATCACAGTGCAGCATGAGCAGGTCTTTATTTATCTATCAAACTGATAGATCCGTTCCATTCACTAAATATTAAAGATAATTTTCTTCGTCAGTCGGTTCCGTTGGTCTGATCCCAGCTGGATTCTCCTGACCTCCTCTTCTGACCACAGGGGGCGCTGTTGTGAAGTCCAGGTCTATTTAAATAACTAAAACACATCCGCTGAGATCTCATGTTTTAAATTTGTTATTCAGATTCTTCCTCCTACCAGCAGGGGGCAGGGTTTCTGTAGTTCTGTAGTTAGATTAAACTGAAAACGTTTTATTATCTTACAGTAAAAATTCAGATTTGAATGTTCAGCCAAACCCAACATGGTCGAATTATTAAAACCTGTCGACTTTAAATGGTTTCGTTTGATCATCTGAAGGATTGTTTTTGATGATTACATCATTTCCTGTCTGTTTTTGTCAGAATCCAAGTCTGCTTTCACTCCCCCTGCTGGCCTGATGTGGACACAGCAGCTCTCGCCTCACCTCCAGAGGAACAAACAGGTAAACAACACCTGTTTACTGTCAGGCTAATATCAATGATCATTGAGATTTTAGTTCTTATTCACTTTAATACCTGCAGCTAAACCAGAAAAGAGATCATAAATTGCCGTTGTATAAACTCAGCAGATCATTGCGGATCAGTTTGTTTCATGATGCTTTTTGTGCTTCCAGCTGCAGGACGCGCTGCTGCAGAGGGAGGAGGAGCTGGCCAGGCTGCAGGAGGAGAACAACAAACTCAGAGGATTCCTCAGTTCCTCTTTCGTGACGAACCTGCAGGAAAAAGCGAAGGTGGGTGATTGATGAAGGATTTACTGAGGTTCGGATGTCTGGTCTCAATGTGTTCTGCAGATCTGGAGAACACATCGAGTTTTGACCGAGTTTCCTGAGGCTTTTAGTTTTGGGTCAGATAAGCTTTAAGGGTCGATGTGTTCCCAAAGGAAGAGCTGTGTATCATATAGGTCAGCGGTTTACAACTGCAGTCCTAAGCGTCAGTCTAGTGAAACGTTTAGATTGGAACCAGAACTCCATCATCTGCTCCACCTCCAGCTGCTGTGGTTCTGAGTCAAACCAACATGTTCCCCTCCTGGCCTGTGGGGGCGCTGCACCAAGAACCACTGAAGGAAACGACACTAAAACCTCTGAAGACACTGAGAGCAACTTCCTTCTTCACCAGATGGAAACAAGATGGAGGATCAGATTTTAGTGTTGGAGGACTTCTCTTTAGTCTTTAGCTAAAGACCAGGAGACATTTCCCCTGCTAACGCTAGGCTAGCACTTTCGTTTTAGTTGTATTTACCCAGAATGCCCTGTGCTGTAGTCCACTTCCTGCTTGTGGAGCGGTCTCCGGTGTGCTTGGCGTTCACATTCAAACCAAACCAGAGTTCACTTCAACCGAACCCAGACTGAGGTTTGGAGGACCAGAGGTCAGAGGTCGATTAGCGTTCACACCTCACCAATCGAACTGGACTTTGATTCCCCAAAGAAACCTTAGACAGAGATTTCCTCCTTCTGAACCTCCAGAAAAATGTAAATAGAGATATTTAGAGCACAGAAGGATGAAGATAAGGCAACACGGGAACAACGACACACACTCACCGTTAGCCTAGCAGTCATGTTTTAGGACCGAGGGAGGAGCTGAGAGACATGAATACTATCTGAATCTGTCTCATCTGTTCTGCATCACAGAAACTGACAGCAGACAGGAGGAATCTGAAGAGAAACCAGAGTAGCTTTGATCATGAACCCTCCGAGGTCAGAGGTCGTCCGTTCTCCAAGCAGATCACCAAGAGAGTCTGCAGAAACCTGACTGCTGAGTTCTGCTCCGAGTCCTCTACCGGGTCAGCCTCTCCAGAACCAAACCTGGATCTCTGGGTGCTGCGAATGTTGGGCCTGAAGGACCAGAACACCATCGATACGTCCAGCGAATCAGAGTCCAGCTTAAGGGATCTGATGTACAGCGACGCCTTCGGTTCCCCGGTGTCCACACCATCGTCCGTCCACAGCTACTGCCAAACCGCCGCAGGGGAGACGGACCACCCGTCCTCTGAAAGCGCCTTTCCTGCCCGGCCAGCACCAACCTGCTCTGGACCTGTAGGAGCCTTGCCTACAGGTCAGCAGACGCTCACGGAGATCTGCTCCACCAGAGGCGTCCAGCCGCTGGAGTCCAGCTGGACTCCAACCGAGCCACTCTGCTTCACCTCCAGGTCGTCTTCCTGCTCTGTTCTGAACAAATCTCAGGTGCCCTCTGGTGGCTGCAGCGCTACGTCATCGCAGTCGCGTCACAAACCGACAGATTTGGCTTTCAGCATGTCCCTCAGTCCGTCCAGCAGCGTGAAGACACACAGCTTCCCCCAGGGACAGGCCTTCATCAGGAAGGACACGGGGGGCCGGTGGAACTTCACCTGGGTTCCCCGACAGGAACCGTAACCGACCCGAAGGAACCGTAACCGACCCGACAGGAACCGTAACCGACCCGAAGGAACCGTAACCGACCCGAAGGAACCGTAACCGACCCGAAGGAACCGTAACCGACCCGACAGGAACCGTAACCGACCCGACAGGAACCGTAACCGACCCGACAGGAACCGTAACCGACCCGACAGGAACCGTAACCGACCCGACAGGAACCGTAACCGACCCGACAGGAACCGTAACCGACCCGACAGGAACCGTAACCGACCCGACAGGAACCGTAACCGACCCGACAGGAACCGTAACCGACCCGACAGGAACCGTAACCGACCCGACAGGAACCGTAACCGACCCGACAGGAACCGTAACCGACCCGACAGGAACCGTAACCGACCCGAAGGTTTCCCCTGCAGGAAGAGACGCCTGCTGTCTATAAAGTTACTCAATTAAAACCTAACAGCAATAATTTGGATTATTTAGGTTTTACAAGAGTAAAAAATGGGGATTAATTTTTCTAAGTCTGGTTTCCACCATGGTGATCAATTTATAAAAGTCAGATTTAGTTACCTCAGAGTTAAATGTTTAGCTAATATGCAAATTCAATTCCAGATAAGTGGAAGTAAACTATCAAAATAAAGTTGGGTCTTATTAATAAACAAAATCATTTATTAATAAAATGGTGAAAATATGACTTTAAAAAATTAACCCCCCTCCTTTTTTTTATAAGTACCTAAATAACTGAAATTACTGCTGTTCATTTTTGACAGTGTAACTTTATAAAATGCGCTCAATACAGTTCTGTTTTCTTTTTTTATAAGTTGATCTGTTCTGGTGACTGAATGTTTCATGTAATTTATATCCTACTTTTATTCTGAACAAGAATCAAAACAAAAATCCAACAAGATCCTGAAATGAGACTTCAGACTCTGAAACGAACCAGAACAGAATCCTTCCAGCGTTTTCTGGATTCTCTACAGAGACAAAATACAAAATCCACTGACCAGCCAAACTGTGACCAGTGTTTACACTTAGAGCCTGCCGACGGTCAAAAACCAACTTATGACCCGATTAACTTCTAAAATGAACAAAACTGCCTGAAATTTAATATTAATGTTGAGATGCTTATTTATTTGACTTGCTAAACTGCCAGTTTGATAAACCAATGAGCTGAAACATGGTGACCACCAGCAGAGGGAGAACAAGGATAACTGAGCGAAGAATCCCTGAACGGGTCGGTTCTGTTCGGTTCGGCAAATCCTGGGCGTTTGTTTTCAGGGGAGCGTTTCCAACACAGCTTTGATTCTCACTGCGTTAACGCCTAACAAACACCATACGAGATGTGCTAACTAAATATTTAGTTTGCAAGTTAATTATTTAAGTGGCTAGTGAAAACTTTAGATTTGGAGCTACATATTTAGTTGGTAAGCAAAGTATTTAGCTTGTTAACTAAATATTTAGTTTGCAAGCTAACCAGGAGGTTTGTAAAAGAGACCTTGGTCTCATTAGGTTTTTATCTGATTAAATAAAGGTTAATACAAAAATAATAAGCAAATACTTAGCTCCAAACTAAATATTTAGTTAGCAAGCTAAATGTTAGATCTACGCTGATTTTGTAGCTTGATAACTAAATATATAGCTTACTATTGATATCTTTAGTTTTACAGCAAAATATTTAGTTAGCAAGCAAAATGTGTAGTTTGATAACGAAATATATAGATTGCAAGTTATATATTTAGCTAGCCAGATAAGTATTTAGTTTGCATGCTACAAAATCAGCAAGGAGCTAAATATTTAGCTCTGTGTTAAATCTTTAGCTTACTAAATAAATCTTTCATTTTGGAGCTAAATTAGCAAGCTAAATATGTAATTAACAAGCTTAATATGTAGTTTTGTGCTAAATACTTAACAAGAAAATAATTAAGCCTGCTAACTAAATATACAGTTTGCAAATGGAACTGAAACATTCATAAATATATGAAATATATGATAAAAATATGACTTTGAAAAATGAATGTCCATTATTTAGTTTTATTGCTGTTAATTTTTGACAGTGTAACAAGTCTCATTAGACTTGCTTTGGACTTCTGAACATGCTAACTAAATTATAATCTAATTAAACGTTCCAGGACTAAAAACATCGTCCAGCAGAATATTTTGGTTGGTGGTCATTAAGTCTTGGCTTGTTGGTGCCAAAAATCAGATCCGGTCCTAAAGAACAAGGAATTATTTTTAGGACTGTAGGAGAAATTGAGATCAGTTAATATTAAAACATGAAACTGCCTCTGGAGCAAAAACTGTTTTCATAAAAACAGAAATAAATTATTACAAACATTTAAAATCAGGCTGAAATCTAAAAAAATTTACATTTTAGCAGCACATTACAAAAGATTGTCCAGTTTTATCAAACAGATTTAGAACAAGTTTAACTAACATTTCCTACCAATTAAAGTCACAATAAATGTTATTAGATAATAAAAACAGTTTACAATTAGTTTACTTTTTTTTTTTTTTAGAAACATCAAAGAAATAAATCAAGAATGAATCATTTTCAGATCTTATGTTTTGCATTAGCTGCTAGAAATGAAACGTTTAATTTTTTGTATCTATTAATTCAGTGAGATAATGAGCCATGAATGCTAACCCTGCTAACCATGACAGCCAATGAAATTAGCTCCTGATCTGTGATGTTGCGTTGCTAACATGCTTTAAACACTGTCAGATTATCTGTACTGTTTTTATACATGAGTTTTGATTTAACTGAACAAATAAAATGTGTTTTTGGATGAAATGGTTCGTTGTCGACCCAAAGAGACGATTCAGAACATGAAGCTGCTGGATCAGAACTGATCCATTAATTTGTTGCTTCCAGGCAAATGAAAAGCAGATTTGATGTGTTAACTTCCCTTCATTGGCTCAGAACAGAAATGCAAACAAACTGGCCACTTTTCTCACTTTATTATCCTACTACTCTCCAGTTTCTGGTTTTGAACTGTTAATTTCATGAATAACTGGCGACCGGATCAGGAGTTCTGGATCAGGATTAGAAACAAAAGTATCAGATTTTTAAAATCCGCTGAGGCTTAAATTAAAACTCCAGGAAGAAAAATTTCATCATGAAAGTTGATTATTTTGTGGTTTGGATCAGAACTGGAGCGTCTCTCCGTCTTTAGCTCAGTTACCAGTGAAACCAGTCTGACCAGTCTCCCCGTGGGAACAAAGCCCCTGCGGCTCCCCGGGGACCGGCCCTGATGATGGCGGGTTTCACTTTCTCCCGGGGGGTTCTCAACACAGGGTCCCGGTCCCCTGAGAGGCTGTGGGGGCCGAGGGAAAGTCGGGCCGGGTCGGAGTCGGAGTCGGGCCGGCGGAGCGGTCGGCCTCTAATGACAAGGTGGGACCTGCTGCAGATGTCCGACAGCTTGGAGGCCGGATCAGGTCCGGAGGCGCCGCCGCCCCGGAACCTGCCAGGAGGGCCGGTCGGCTGAAACCCGACCCGGCCCGACCCGGCCGGGGGAACGGCCTCTCCACCGAGTTCTCGCAGAACCCGACAGCTCGGCTGCTAATGAGCCGCCTGCTCAGCCGGTCCGACCCGCTCTGATCAGCCAATCAAAGAGTAAATGATCTGAGGTGCATCCATGTTATTCATACATTTATAAATGTGAGAGTTTTAAACTAATTATTCAACTAGCAAGCTAAATGTTTAGCTTCAAAGTAAAAGTTTAGTTAGCAAGCTAAATATTGTTAGCCACTTAAATATTTACTTTCAAACTAAATGTTTAACTAGCAAGTGGAATATTTAGTTTGAAGCTAAGTATTTGTCTCAAAGCTAAATATTTAGATAATATGCAAATTAATTTACCAGAAGTGGACTACCAAAATAAAAGCTGGGTCTTGGCTTCATGTTGTCTTTTTATCATGGTTTCTTTTCTTGTTAAACATAATTTCAGTTTAAAACAAGGACGATGCATCAGCATTGAAGGAATCAACTCATCTGCAGGAGTTTATGTAGAAGTTATAAACACACAGCTTTTATTTTGATAGTCTGCTTTTTCTTATTGGCAAGCAAACTTATGCATTAGCTAAGTATTTAGCTTTAGCATAATCTGATCCTCTGACATGTTTTAGTCATTTTTGATTAGCAGATCTTTGATAGGTTTTCTGACCCAACGGATCTCAGCAGAACGCTGATTTTTCTGATTTTTCTCTGATTTTTCTCTGTGAACTTTATTGATCTCTGACTCTGATCACCTGATTGATGAAGAATCTGTAGCATCAGGAATGCGGAACAGAGACGCAGACGTGGTTACAGATTGACCAAGCGAGCGCTGTGTCTTTACGCTAATTACTTCTAGCTAATGGGTCATGTATAAGTGAGTGGATGCTGCTGACCTCTGACCTTTGGATGGAGCGATCAGCGAGGGAGAAAACCTGATGAGGAACGAGGGGATTCCTGCTGCAGAGACCAAATGAAGAGCGTTCAGAGGACTCTGGGGACTCACTGGAGAAACTCGATGTTTTCATCCTAATGACTCAAAATAAAAGACCATAATTAACGAATGATCAGAGATTGGCTTTGGATAAAACTTAGCACAGCATTTTCTGATTATCCAGGTTGGATCGATTAATAAGAACCACTTAGAGGTCTCCAGAAGAAGCCAGATGCCATTTAGCTCTTTGACTGATGAGGAGCAAAGTTTCCAATACGGAGATGCAGAAAAATCCTTTTTAAACTGGTTAAAAACCTTCACAGCTGCAGACTTAATGCACTTTAATTATCAGTCTGTTAGGATTTTTAACAGACCAGAATCTGAATGAAAGCGCCAACATTAGTCTGCTGAAGGTTTTGGATCTAAACCCAGGTCTGGTTTTGTGTATTTTCAGGTCATTTCCAGGTCAGGGTGACCAGTTCCAGTCTCCGGGTGTTTCTAGGATGTAAACTAAATTATCTAATTGTTTTAGTTATTTTTGAGTGGCAGATCTTTGTGAGCCTTTATTCTGGATTCAGAATCCCAAAAACATAAACCATGGTCTTCCCCCAGGTTCTAGTCTGGGCCCTTTAGTGTTTTCTGAATTAAAAATGTTCATTTTTATGCAGATGATGAATAAATGTAACATTATGACCTGCAGATCTTAACTCACCTCAATGTTTCACATTGTCTGATGATGAATAGTTTCTAGAGCTGATTAAGAGTTCATTTCCACCAGCCTTGTTCAGTCGATCTAATCCAACTCCAGTCTTTTTGTTTTGTCCGGTTTAGTTTGGTTTGATAACCAAAAAATCTAACTTTGTTCCGCCTCCAAACCTGGTCTGGGTTCGGTTGAAGTGAACTCTAGTTCAGTTTGAATGCAAATGTGAACGCCAAGCAGACCAGAGACTGCTCCAAAAGCAGGAAGTGGACTACAGCACAGGGCATTCTGGGTAAAAACAACCAAAGCTAACATGCTAGCCTAGCGCTAGCAGCAGAAATGTCTCCTGGTCTTTAGCCAAAGACTAAAGAGAAA
>CAEGAG010084885.1:0-23477 GCA_903067065.1 Brachyrhaphis terrabensis | reverse complement strand
ATATTTGTCTTTTCATCCACCAACAAATAATTGATAAAAAAAAAAGAAAATTATATATATATATATATATATATATATATATATATATATATATATAAAAATCAGAAAACTGTATATTTTTACTCTGATACCCCTAAATAAAATTCTGTAAAAAAATATTTGCCTTCACAAGTCACCGAAGTAGGAGAGAGAGTTCACCCATTAATCTAATCTCAGTAAAATACTGCTATTCTGTGAAATTTGTGAAAGCATGCTAACAAAACTGAACTGGCCTATGTACAAAATTATACTCCCTGCCAACCTGACAACATAATGGTGTGGGGACTTTTTTTTTTTTTTAGAAGGGACAGGGAAGCTAGTCAGAGATAGTGGGAATCTGGATGCAATATAAAAAAAAAAAGGTAATCCTGGAAAAATTAGCGTTAGAGGCTGTAGAAACTTGAAACTGGGGTGGAGGTTCAGCTTCCAGCAGAACAATGGCTGTAAGTATCCAGCCAGAGCCTCAACAGAGGGGTTTAGATCAAAGCATATTCATGTGCTTGAATGGTCCAATCAAAGTCCAGACCTAAGTCCAACGGAAAATCTGCTACAACGCTTGAAATTACAGTTTACAGATACTTTCCATCAAATCTGACTGAGCTTGAGATTGGGCGTAAACTTCTGTTTCCATAGACAAAAAAAAAAAAATGCCATGAGAGATTTGCAGCTACAATTACAGCAATAATAATAATAATAATAATAATAAAAAATTAAAATAGAACTCTGACACATCACATTTCTCAGATTTTCATTTGTAAAAAAATGTTCATGACCATGTATCACTTTCCTTCGTGTTCAAAATTATACCCCACTTTGTGTTGGCCTGGCACATAAAAACACCAAACACACTAAAGTTTGTTGGCCCATTAGTATTTTACAAGGCACTTTATCCAATTCTGACATGTAGGACAGCAGAGAAAAAAAAAAAACAACCTTTCTTTGGTGACTCCATGACTTTTCTGCGATCCGTGCTAACAAGCTACACCTGAAAGCCTGAAAAAAAAAAAGCTCCTCTTGTCATGGAAGAAATATTGTACAGTCATTTTAACACAGCAGTCATCATACATTCTCCCCATTTACATCTGCTAATCACATTTGGGCCCTGTCGGGTCTCTGGAATCATCATTAAAATGAACTAAAACTTTGAGTCTCTGTAAGTGCTTTCCTCCTCCTCGACATAATGACAACTATTAAGCATGAATGGATCCAGTCTGGGCCACGCGCATCATTACTCTGTCTTAATCTTTGCTCCATAAATATTGATAACATGTGCCCTCACGTCATCACTTACTAGTACCTGCTGTTATAAATAGCAGCAAGTTATCTCTTACTGTCAGTGTACCGTCTCCCCCATGTTACCTCTTGTATCTACAGGAAGTTGAGTGCTGGGACAAACAAAGAGCAGACGGAAAAAACAACAAACTGTCCAACAGAAGTAAATCCAACACCTCTTCTCTGTGTTATCTGATGGTCAAACAAGTTGGATTCGGGGGTAAATCAGCTGCTGAGTGTAAAAGAAAAGTTGTGATTTATTCACATGAATGCCCAATTTTGTTCAAAAATAGAAAAAATTAATGAGGCCTTCATTTCCGGATGGTCCCTGTCAAAGTAGCTTATAGCAGTCACCCTGTTGACATTGTGCTCGTTGCCGTACATCTGTCATTCTGTGGAGCAGCTTCATAATATTTCTGTGGAGTGAGGAATTAATTATCAGGCTCGGCTGGTGACTCAGAGCTCAGGTCCTCAGAAAGTAATGCAGGCCGTAAATAATCGTCCCGCTGCCACCATACTTCACACTGATGGCGAGCGCTGCATTTGTGCTAATTTTGCTGTTCTATGTATAGTGTCACTGACAGTGTCAGGATGAATGATATTTGGGTTGCCCCAGTAGCTCAGCAGGCTGAAATTACACCAAAGGGTGCTGCTGTGACACTGATGGTTTTTATCAGTTTTTTTTTTTCTTCTTCTTTTTTGGACTGCGCCCAGAGTCATCTGTCCTCTCCGCACCATCTTGTACACATTAAATACCAGGTGACTGTATAAACTCTGTCTTTAGAGCCCCGAGGGCAGAAATCTGTAGCTTTGGGTGTGACACATGAGGGCATTGATCTCCTAGCTCTGACTAACCTCCCATCTGCACAACAACCCGAAGAGGAGGATGCTGCCTGTCTGCAAGTATCTTTATGGCTGCCTGAGCGAGACGGGTAATCTTGGGGCCTGCCATTGGGCTTGAGAGGCTGCCAAACTACAGCAGAAACATGGAGGGTAAGCACAAAAGTTTAAATAATTAGAAATCTATTGGATAAAGTCTTCCGGTCAACAACTAAAGTGAGCAGAGGAAAAAAAAAAAAAAAATCAAAACTTGTCTCAGATCAAATACTGCCCCAGGAAGGTGAGCTATTCATGACTGAAATTAATGCATTGTATTTTAATTCTGCAGCCCAGTGCTCTGAAATGAAATTGTGTTTGTGTGAGCTTGTGTGTGCATGGAGCGGTGCGGATTTGAATAGATGTATTTGCATCTTGTTGCTTAGCCAAAGGCATTATTGGCTCCCAGTGGTAGTGACCTGAAATTTTGCATGCACGGCAAGCCTGCAAATGGTAGCCCCTTTACGCTCAGCCAAATGCTGCACGGAAGATACATGAAGCACTGACCTTCAGTGCAGGACATGCATGTAACACACGTCGCCACGGATTTTCACATTTCATCTTGGTCCTTCTTCCCTCCTGCCTTGTCTTCCGAACTCTAGGTGGAAAAAAGAGAGAAACCCCCCCAAAGACAATCAATTGGGTTTGCATTTGTGCTGTTGGTTTTTGTCATCAGATTCATTCCTTTCTGCATTGTCCCTCTAACCAAGAAGCCAGACTTGCTGGAATGTAACAAAAAAGTTGAGTGTAACAATAAAAAGAGAAAGTTGTGGTTATTTCTTATAGCTTACAGATGTGTGGAAGTTTTTCCACAGTTATGCAGCTGTATACTGTGGACTGCGCTGACAGAAGATGTAGCTCAGATACTCATAGTTTGGGATTCTTTCACAAAGCAGCACACAGACAGAGCACAAGCTGTAGATTTCTGAACTGGGGACCAAAACTCTGAACTTTTTATTTTTTAAAAAGATGAAGCAAAAACTAATCATCCTTTTTAGGCTACTAATATTGTGAAAGTAAGAGAGCATTGAAGTTTGATATGCAAAAAGAACTATAGTATGTCAGTGTGTGGGGTGAATAGATGGAATGGATTAAATGAGGAGCTCAAACAAAGTACAGATATAAACAAACTTAAAATCTGTACAAAAAGGAGCTGATTGGAAAATATGTTGTATAGGATGGGTGTCTCAAACTTCACAAAATGCTATTGTTGATATTACTGATGTCTAGATAATTGTACATTAAATGATGAGAATGTGAGGTCTAAGTCTTATTTAATGGGAAAGTACTTTAAGGGTTTATCTAGTGTTGGGAGACTTGACTGATTTTATGTTGATCTGTATGAAAGAGGCAGGAAATGAAAACTTGTATCTTCTATCTACTCCTTTTTGAACAAATTATGTAAAATTGAATCTCAGTTGGTATGACAATTTGTCTTACTATTCTTTTCTGTTTTTACTTTTGAATAAATAACAATAAACACTAACCAGTATATTAAATCTCATAAGCATAAGCAAAATAAAAGCATAAAGCCAGTCACGGCCAGCATCCCTGCAAAATTCATATCATCCAGCATTAAAACAAGATAATAATAAAAAAAAAACATTAATGTAAAAGCCTTTTTCTGACACCGACACTAAAATGTTTGAGTGATGAATATAATCTTTATCTGCTTAAGTACTTATGAGCACCCAGGAATGGAGAGGTCAACAGTTTTAGCTCTATTACTGGCCATCTGATATAAAATAGAGCTGCACAGGAAGTGGAGGCTCCTAACATGGATACTGGTAGTTCAAATCCCTCCGCTGCCTGCAACACCATGCCTACTGCCAAAGTGCTGCTCTAAAGAGCTGCTGAAGTCCCAACTGGCCAGAAAGAAACAATAGTGGGACGGGATGCTGGCTTATCTTATGTTGTGAGAACAATCATACAGAGTCAAAAGTCAAACAGTGTGATATTTTAGAGTAAAAAAACCCCCTACAAATATGCATTATTTGTTGGTTGTAAATAAAGCCTCTCAGTTGTTTTGAATGCAAATAAACACACTTGGAGTTGAAACTTTTAGTGCAAAAATAGCTTCTGATACTATCTCCCTCTAGCTTCCTCATGAAAATATATTAAATGGATTTATGGACAATTATTGGCAACACAGAAACCAGGAGCGAACACTTTTAGTTTCCCTAAAGTCTTTAATGTAGAAAAAGTGAGTAAGCTTCACGACAGCATTAACAGCTGAAGGGGATGGATTTCTCCACACTTGCTAAAAACAGTCTCTCCACTCGTGACACTTTTAGCACCAGGATTATGAAAATCCTGGAATTTTGGCATCAGGAAAAGGAACAACCCAGGCCTGAGGAACATGGGCGCAACTCAGTTAACGCTACGGTAACAACACATCGCTCTAGCAGCGATTCTGCAACCCGATCACTGAGGCAACTCTTCAACATTAACATAAAGTTTCAAGCCAGCGAAAACCTTTGATTTACTGTAGCTTTACATTTTGTATTTGGTGTCAGTCCAAATTGTCTGCTGATGCCTGCAAATCAGAATATTAAATGAATCAGTAGCTGCTGTTTCAAAACGTTCCCTCAAACATTTACCTAAGATAATTAGCTGCAGCAATGATTTTCTTTCACCATCTGAGTCAAATTAATGTAAGAATGCCAGGTTGCAGTTGCTGTCTACTTTTGATCAGTATTTTAGCACTTCTTCAAAACCATTACAGATATAGCATTTTCTAGAAGTGACCTCTTAGGGTCAAACAAGATGCGAAATTTAACATCGTAAATAGAAACTCCCAGGAAAATCAATTACACAACAATGTCACATGGAAGCGGTCCGGGGTGGAAGTTTGCCAGTGGAGTTGTGACAAGACAACATGGGCCCGAGAACCAAAGGAAGTGATTTTTGTCATGCAGCTGCAACAATGACAACTGAGTTTAGCAGTTTGAATCGGCCACGCAGAGTCCTTAAGGTTTTGCTTTTAGACAAGAACGCTGTCTGCTGATGGCTGGTATTTTTGAATGTTGATTGGGGAAAAATTAACTTTTAAGCTCCCTTCACATTTAGGTGAAGGGAGCTTACTAACAATGATTTCATCCACCATGCACAACAGCAACAAATACCACCATCTAGATGAAATTATTACTTTTATACAACATGTCATTGAGTTTGTATAATAAAATGATTTTGTTCGCACAATATATTATCATGTCTGTACATTATATTATCATTTTTGTGCAATATAATTCTAATGTTACTATGTGGTAGTGTTAAAAAAACTTATTTTCCTTGGTGACAGCAATATGCTTCTGTAAATAAGCCATTTAATACAGTTGTGAGCTTACGACCTGACTTGATTTTCTACAGAGAGCTTTTAAATTCCCATATAGGGTGCAAGTCAAATAGGTGTCCAAGCTACTGCTATTTTAGTTTTCCTGCTTTTGTTTTTTTAGGGGGGTGGAGGGGGTTGGCTCTAGTGGCTTTTATATCAGAGTGGTCAGACAGGAAAGTGGGTATGGAGATAGGGGGAAGGTCATCAGGCCAGGACTTGAACCCGTGACAGCCGTGTTACGGGTTTATTTTCTGTATTTCTGTCAAATTCAACAAGAATTTTTACAAATTTGGAGTTTAAGCAGACCACCTTCAGATCTGTTTTGACTTTTTCTGTGTTCATTCAAAGATTAGACACCAAATATTTTCTTAATTCTTGATTAGGAAACAATGAACATGAAAATAATAATATTAAAAAATCCACTGGAATCAGCTGAAATATTTAATTTATAACATCATTCTTCACAGAACTGATGAAGCTAACAAAGCGTAATCAAAAGTTTAAAAAAATGTTTTATCAACCTTTATTTCTATATTACATAACTATTCTGAGGTATTGTCAGAGTAAATAATTGTCTCTCAATTGTATCTACTTGGGAAAGAAAGATTTTTTACAATTATTGAATAAAATGTTACGTCTATAATGAAACTCTTCTTGTTAAAGCAAATGTAGTGACTTTGTGTAATGTCACTACATTTGCGTATGGGAACAGAATAATAGCATTTTTAAGATTTGAACACTTTGAAGGTGAGAAACTGTTCTTTTTCTTTGAACTAAAAGTAACTTAACTCTTTAACAACACATACTTCTGAGTCAGCTGTAGTATTTATCTCATAAGACACAAGTTGATTTATTTGGCCTTTATGAAGGCAAGTTCAGTACCTAGACTCTTACTGAGCCAAGCTGTTCCAGTTTGGAGAAAATGTTTTGATACATTTTTTTTAAAAGTCTTCAATGAATAACACATATTGCTCAGAGACTTGTATATATTCTGTTATGGATTTCGCTCCTTTGCCACTTCGTGCTTTTGTTGCAAATCCCAGTCCCAAAGAAAATGTGTGATTTAAGCAGAAAAGCTGTGTGTGAGTAAGGCAGCCTTTAAACCAAATGAAGCTACACCAGTGCTGTCACGAGGAATGGGCCAAAATTCCAGCAAACTATTGAAAGAAGCTTTGGAGAGATACCACACAATACACAAGTTTAAAATGAAAAAATAAAATGAAATTCTGTTAAACAAGAATTCATCAAAGATAAATATTTTTTGCAATCCTGAGTGATGTAAAACACAAACAGTTTAGTGTGATTTAATATCAGATAGTGAAAAGTTATTTCTTTTTATACAGTGTATGTAAATATCCACTTTAAACTGTATTGACTATGTGATTTATGGTGCAAAATATGATCCATTTCGCACCATATTTAAAGATGAATTTGGAGCTGTCTGCCTATGAAAAGCCTAAGCATTTTAAGATCAATCTATAATTTTTCTTTGCACAATGCATGCCATTTGGGAACCCAGCAAAATAAAATGTTCGTTATCAATATTTTATGGTAGATTTTTTCAAACCACTGACTGATTTCCACCTTTTAATAAAGTTGTTTTAATTCATTGCAGCCTGATGGCATGAAGATCAGTCATTCAATTTTTATCTTCACACAGTGACTTCATAAACAAATCTTTTCCCAGATCCTCTGAATCATTCAGCAGGATTAGTCTTTAGGAAAAATTCATCAAAACATTACTCTTTGGTGGATGGTTTCTCTTTTTATTTCAATTATTTCAGTGGAAATGTTTTGCCCCTTCTTATGTTACCTAGTTTTTTTTATTTTTTAGATTCAGTCTCGCTTTCAGTTTTTGTCATATTGTTTTCATTTTATTTTGAACGAACATGAGTTTTTAAATAACGTACAGATGACTGTTTTTATTAACATTCCACTCACCGTTAAAGGATCTCTACCCAAATACGACGCCTCCATCCCTCCCCCCAAGTCAGACAAGATACCGTATTACAGGTGACAGACAGACAGTAGACCGAAAGTTTAAAATACAGGCCTTAAAAGGAATAAAAGCTTTGGAGTGAATGGTGAGGGAATTGTTAAAGATAATACAAAGGAGTGGGATTTCTTCTGTATTTGTCTGCAAGGGATATCCCAGCCAAAGTTTCTCTATGCATCAAAGGGCCGCTACAAATAAAAGCACACTTGTGAGGGGCGAACAAACTGCCTCCTTTATGCCTTCGACCGACAAAATTCAGGCGCACAAAGCCTTTGGATGTACAACACTGCAAAGAAGACATACTATTCAGATGACATGCTTTGCTCTCTGGTGGTTTGCCGTGTGCTTTTGTCTGCCCTGAGCAGGACAGATATATAATATCACTGGATAAAAATCCTTTCAGCCCCTTTTGCTCCCTGCTAAAGACTCCCGTTACAGTCCCTCCCCCCCAAATGCTCCACCATTCTTTCTTTTCTTAAACAAAGTAAACTTGATGCAGTCAGATAACACTTGCAGCCCTCAGGCCTAATGTCCAAAATGAGTCTGTGGTTCTTTCCGCTTTTTTTCTCTCTCTCTTTTTGGCAGAGAGCCTTGTACAAATTGTGGTCGGACAGAATAGACACATTTCTCTGTTGACAGAAATCTTTGTCTGTTTTGGCTGCCATGTCTTCAACCATGCGTCACCTGCACCTTTCATGTACCGGTGAGATAAATCATTGTCATTATCCTGAAACAGCAGTGGAATATCTTTCTTTTTTCTCAGATTTCAATGTACGTAAAAAAATTATGTTCGGTTTTAAATTGACCTTGGCAATTGCTGTCATTGAGTGCGTGCGAGGACTTTTTCGAAGGGCCCAAAAAATAACTCGGAAAGGTTTCCTGATGACTCAATTGGCAGAAAAATACGACTTATTTTACACTTCCATCTTCCCTTTTTTATTCTTAAAATTGCGTTGAGAAAAATGTAAACAAGTCATTTTTTTATTTTAAATGAGCAGATGGATTTAAACTTCGGAGTAATACTTTTTTTTGACAGTAAATATTATGTTTTTATTTTTGCCAAAGAGAAAATCTTAGCTTCAGTCTGTCTTAAAAGACTTCAGCCTGTTGAATTTATAAAAAAAAATAAAAAATCTTGAATGCAATGAGTCATCACCAGGGTCATTTGCCTTTCACTGCAAATGAGTGTGGGTGTCTGCCTAACTTGCCGTTATGAGCTGGATATTGTTTTTTAATCATGCAAGATAGAAAAGAAGGGTGAAAAAGAGACACCCGCTTCTTGTGCATACAAGATGCATGAGAATATATAAAGGCGTGTCTGTCCAAGAGACAAAGACCGAGGACCATATTTTCACTCTTGGAGATGTGATGCCTGTGAGTACAGTAGAGTTCCCTTTCATTTGACCAAGACATCCTCTCTACGTCACAGGTAAAGTGTGAATTTTGCGTGAGGGAGGAAAGGTATGGGAAGTGGGAGGAGATTTGGTAAGTAAAGCTCGTCGGACGATGTTTGGAGGTTCACTTTTAAGTAGAATAGTTCTCATTCGATGCAAGCAGGTGCATCAGTTCTGTTAACATTTTAAAACGGGACCCAAAGGTAGGCAGGAGAACATTTAATTAACCTCTATCTGCAGAAATCCAGCCCACATACAGCTAGACTTATATCCATGGAAACGCTTCATTTGAAAGGGTGTGCACAAGGCTGACATCACACTATGATGAATACTGTACTCGCATGAAAGTTGACAACGATCAGGAGTTAAACTCTGAAACTGTCTGTAGGAACTTTGTTCAATTTTATAAGTGGAAAACCTGAAAATGAAGCACAAAGCAATCACCAGCTTTGAGCTAATCCCATTTTCTTAGTTTTTATACAACAAATCCTTCAAACAAAGGACATTTTATGTGCTCTCCCATTTTCTTTTCTCTTTTTAAGCACAGAAAACTGTTGAAAATTTCACTTTTTCAAATTATATCCAAACATAGCCTAAAAAAACTCATTCAAGACATTTTATTAATGTAAGGTGACATCTTCTTTTCTTTGTTTGTTCAATGAACTCTTAGACTGGAAGAAACTTTCATATTCTGGCAGACACTGGAAAGAGGTTAATCCAATCTGGACAATGGAGCATGGGAATATGGAGACCTTGACTAAAGAATACAAAGAGAAGTTCTCTTCTTCTGGGCTTGTCCTTCTATAAAGGCAAGAGAGTTGTGGGGATAATCATAAGACCTGGTTTTGAATTAGTTAAAAAACTTCAGTTGCATGAAGTGGAACATTTTTTACTAAGACTACTGATGTCTCTGGAGTTTGTGTCGTTGAAATGCCTCTTCAGTGTTGAGTACGGGACTGGGACAACACCTGTGTTGTGGTAGATAAGGGTGGTGGTCCTGGTTTTGAAGAAAGGGTGTGTTCAGGAATCACGCTTCTCAGGTTCCCCTGGGAAGCTAATGTCAGTGTACTGGAAAGAGGACTTTGATCGGCTGTCAAACCTTTCAGATACAGAAAGAGCAATTTGACTGTCATCCTGGCAGTGGAACAGTGGGGGCAGATCTTTACACTGTACAATATTCCTGTTCTTTGTGAATCTGAAAAAGGTTTACAATCATATCCCCAAACATATCAGTTCAGTGTGTTCACACCTGAACAAAATGTCCAGGCTACAGGGAAACAATATATGGACCAGACGTGTCTGGAAAATCTGCAAAGTCCTTTGGTCCACTTGCTTTTTGTGGACCAAGAACGGACTTTTTATTTGTTTAGTTTAGTGCGGTAAGCTATGATTTGTAAACAAAGCGACCCACTGGTCAGAAATATTCTGAGCGGGGCAGCGCACAGACACAGGAAGAAAACAAACATGAAAGTCCTGCTTGCTGCATTTCTGTTGTGCTGTTCTTACACTGCAATACCAGTTTGGATGTCAAGAGCAGTCAATTCAATGCAGGCTTTGCAATGCAATATTTCAAATTTTTGAATGGCAGATTGCAAGCTGAATGAGACAAAATGGTTTGCGTGTTCTGAGCTGTGACATGCTGACAGCATCATTGCTAAACATGAAATGCTGAACCAGGTATAAGCTCAGTACAACTATATGGTCAAGAGCTCATTTTTACCGCAATGCTCTGCAACAATGACTCAAAAAGACGTTTATTACCTGCAGTTGGTTCGGATCAAGGTGAGTCTGTACTCACACCAGAAGTTATCTGCACCAGATTTTGCTGGGAAGCGGAACGAGACGACCTCAAAAAGCGTGTCTTAGTCTTATTGCTTGTTCAACACCCCCAGTGGAGGAAACAAACAAAATGCATCAAATGTGAATATACCTAGAAGTGCATTCATTTAGATGTGTGGCTTAATTTGTGTGTAAAGATCCAGTTTCAGTTCAACATTCTCAATCTTTCTTAGGTCACACATTTGAAAACATCAGAGAATAACACAGTTAGACCATGTTAACTACACAGAAGGATTTAGAAAATGGTAACTGTGATGAAAGTAGGAATCCTTTAGGACTTTAGGAAGAACTTTAGGAAAATTGGTGCAAAGTTCAAGAAGTATCATGGACCTAACAATATTTTCCACGAGTGGTACATTTTTATTCACAGAAAATCATAATTCTGCACCGATTACAGCTCAGACTAACCAGGTGTCAAGTGTTCAGAGGTACTGTCCTGATAAGTAAAGTGGCACCGTGGCCAATAGAGAATAAGAACCTCAAATTGAGAAAGCTGGTGCTCTTTGATGGAGAACTGATGGCCAGTCAGCTACCTTTTTAAATTAAATATGAATTAGGTTTTATTTTATCATTAATACACATAATTTATAGAAATAAGACCAACCTATTCATCATGCAGATCAGGTATGACACTAGCTTTAAAACTGGAGTGTCATGTGTTTATTCTCATGATTTCACAATCAGAATCAATGAAATCTGCCTAACAACAATGTTGCTGGACTTTTTAAAATATAAACATCACTCATTTGGTCTGCTGACTTTTACCAATTACAGTCCCGGGTGGACAGGAGCCACTCCCATCCATCAGCAGCCTCTGTATGTCCTGACACCATGAATAGGTCATTAGCAAGCTAACTGTCAAGATTTGGCATGAGCGTTGCAATAATTATGTATGAAGGGGTTGTCTCCCCTTCATATTTGAAAAATGTTTGTTAGCCTTGAATGGTAGGAGACTAGTTAAGCCAGTAAAACTCCACTCCTGGTTTACCTGGTTACCTACAAAAACCCATGCACCACATGCATCAATCATTTATGTACTTAGTATTTTTTATGTGTTTATTAGCAAAGTGGGTCTCTAGTGCAGGCTGATGAAAACTGGAAAAGATGTCAGTCCCGTTGACATCTCACAACATCTAGCTTGAGTCATAAGGTGATTGAACTTTCTGGTTTAGTTACGCTAGTGCTTGTTGAAATAGCCCTACCTGTAACAGAGATGATTTAACTGTGTAAAAAGTCTTTGCTGAATAGAAGTTAACTGGAGGTGGAAGTTTATATTAAAACGACAAAGGCTTTTTCAACATAAAATACTCGACAAGCTGCAGTTAAAACAGGAACTTGACAGACCAGTCAAGTCGACGAGAGCCGCCTAGTGAGACAAAAGCCGCATGTCAGCCACTCCTGCCCTAGCTAAGGTTCCCCTCCACACTACAATTGATTTTGATGCTCCAGGAAGTTTGGGCAAGACTACAAGACTACAACACAATCTGGAGAAACCACACAGAGAGAACTAGAGCCTGAAGCCTAACCCCTAAACTATACATATGATAAATTAGTCATTACTTGTAATGTTTTCTTAAATGTGTGCATTGCTGTTGTCAACGTAAAAACGTACCTTTTTCACCAATGTTAATCAGTAAACAGCTACATGTCAGAATACTGTAGCCTGCATATTGTTTTTCAATTATCTTTTTTTTTAATTGGTTGAAAATGCCGTTTAGTGGCTAATAGTTATTGTTCCTGGTAAACAGCCAGGAATAATAAAATAATATCAGTGCTTATCAGGTAGAAAGCAGCTACATAGCAACAAGCAACACACACACATAATTCTGTGTATTTATTTATTTTTTTTAATTATTTGAATATGTGCTACCTTCTCTATGAATTTCAGTCAAGTTATTATCTCTGATCACAAGCTGAACATGAGGCAATAAGCAATATAAGGTAATCTTGATTGGAGTAATAAAAAAACATTACTTTTGACAATGTAAAGGCAGGCTTAATGAATGTATTCAACAAAACTCTTGTGTTTTTAACCTGTGTGGTTGTAGTCTCGAAGAACATTAGCGTTTCTTTTTCATTTCTATAACCATAACAACATCACAAATTAAACAGTTACATAACAGTAAAAAATAACCAACTAAGCCCTGTAACGATGCCACATGCTTTCCTTAATTAAAACTACATACTCAACTACATCGTCTATGGTAACAAAACCTTAAACTTTTCAAGGACATTACTGATGTCTTTTCATTTTTTGCTTGAAATTTAAAAACAAATTTCTTTTCTAAAAGAGATTTTTTACAGACCAAAAACTCTTCTTTGTCAACATTGCATTTAGAAATGTGTGTTGTTCAGCTTTAGCTATTGATGTATAAAAAATGTAAATAAGCCAAATCAGCCTTGAAATGTCCGTGACATTTATATTTAGTTTTTTAGCTAAATACTATGCAGAGTTTGTTTAAAGTTTAAAATTTTGAGCTGGAGTTACTTAAAATAAACATGAATCAGATTGAGGTAAAAGTTTAGGAGTGAAGTTTCCAATAGCAACATGTTTTACCTCAGCTTTGATGGAGTACAGAGAAAGAGTGACTAATGTATAGATTCAGATTAAATCAATTTGCGTGCAGTCATGCTGCAGTCAAATAATAAAAAATGTTTTTAGTTTGTACATTACAACTATGGAATTTTAATACATATTTTAAGACACATGTATTGTAATTATTGACTCACCTGAAGTTGACCATAACAGTCCTCTTTGATTTCTGCCTAACATCGCTCTTAACATGCTGCATTTTGACCAAATGCTTTCTGAAACAGCCCAAAAGGTTCTGGCATAATTCTGGATTGGATTATGACCACTAACTAAGGGTTGGTGAAGCAGACTTTAAAGTATAGTCCCCTGGTTTTCAAAAGGGAATAGATTGGAAGTTTGGTAAGTATTTTATAATAACTGCATGTAACTTTGTTTTTACCTCTGTTTTAGAAGAAAGCCAAAGTCTGTCATGAAAATCTATGTAGGGGATAAGTCAAACATGTAAAAAAAAATGCTTTGATCAGACAAACAAAATTAAAATTTTTGCTCTACATGCAAAACACTAATTGTCTCAAAAAAAAAAAAAACAGAAATGTGCATCTCTAAATACACCATCCCAATGGTGAAACATGGGGCTAACAGCTATAAGCTGTTGGGAGGCTATTTTCAACAGGATCAGTGAAATTGGTTAGATTCATGAGAAAGTGGAAGAACCAAGCGAATCCTGAAATAAAAAAAACAAAACAAAAAAAAAACAACTTGTTGGAGGCGGGAAAGGAGTTAAGATTGGGGAGAATGTCAGCCTGCCAATAATCCTAAACACAAAGCCAGAGCTACAATAGAATAGTTTATATGAAAGTTCAACATTTTTTTATCATGTTCAGATCTACAGTAAAATCAATTCAGAATCCGTGGCAGACTTGAGTCTTCATCCAGCCCAATTAGTGACACTGAGCCCAAGATATTTTGAGGATGATTGGCAAAAATGTTAATCGTAATTTGTGCAGAACTGGTAGACGTGGCTTGACTTTTGAGAGTCTCTACTTACAAACAGATGAAAAATAAGGAGGGAGAGTGTTTGAAATAAAACAGTCTGCTTGTGTAAAATTATTGCAAAAGTATTTCTGCTAATTTTTCCCTTCTGTTTAATATTTTTTTATTTTTGTGTTTTTGGGGTCTTACTTTGAAGGGGTGCATGTGAACACCATCTGCTTCTGCTTTATAATGATGATCTGTTGTTAGCACTTTACATGTATTATGGTTTGTTGCAGACATCTAAATATTAATATGGGATATTTATCGCATGGACTGAATATACTTTATTGTAATCTATGACTAGAAAAAAACAGACAAAATCAAACACTCATTGTATTTTATAAGTGTTATACCACAACCTGGAGGAAAAAGTCAACCTCCCTGAATGTCTCAGTGTAATTCACACCCTGGTGCTTCCCTAACTAGTGCAACAAAACTGGAAGAGGGAGGTGGAGGGTAGTGATGCAGATGTGAATTACGCTGCTTGTACACACCCACACAGTCCTGAGAGGAGGTCTAATCAAGTGAGGCAAGTGGAAACACCTGTGTAGGTGTAACATGGATGTGTTTCTAACTTTATTCGAAACAAATCCAATTAGACTGGAATAAAAAGTTAAGCTATAGAATAAAAAAGAAAGGATGTCAGGGAAGATGAAGGTCCTGTGGGGTGGTGTTGCTTTGACTCTCCCCATGCAGCCGGGGGAGAGTCGGCTTCTTGTTCCCGGAGAAAACCATAACAATGTGTTATAGGTTCCACTGCAATGCCTTCCTGTGCCAGAATGGATCACAGTCATAATTATAAGATCCTTACAGGACAACCACTTGCCTTCATAAATCTCCTGAACAGTAAATAGTGCACCTGCATGTAATGCAGTCTCTGTATAAATATGCCTGCTCTGTGAAAGCTTTTGGGGTTTGTTAGAGAATATTATTGAACACACAACATCACAAACACCAAGGAACAAATCAGACAAATCCGGAATAAGGTAGTGGAGAAAAATTAAACAGGGTTAGATTAAAACAATATCCCAATCTTTAAATTAGGTGCTAAATCCACCAGTATAAAATTGAAAGAGTGTAGTCTTCCATTTTATAATGGTGTAATAGTTTCTGATCTAGACTATTAGACCAGGCAAGACAAGCAGAGATCCACAGTTCAGTTGGAAAAATCTTTCGAATGGACTAGTATCCATTCTTTATGGAAAAGTGGCAAGAAGAAAGTTATTGTTGAAAGGCAGACAAATAAATTGCTGTTAAACATTTGCTACAAACCATGTAGTTGACTCAGCCACCATGGAAGAAAATGGACTTGTCAGATAAGAACAAATCTGTATCCTGGTCTTCATATAAAATGCTGCTTGGGACAAAAAACTAACACGACTTCTCCCCTTGAACGCCCAATCCTTGTGGTGACACATTGTAGTGGCAGAATCATGATGTTTGTGTTTCATAAAAACCCAGTGGAATAAATTGAAGTTTGTGGTTGCATGGTCACAAAATGTGAGGACACTTACGCAGTAAACTCGATACAAAATTCCTCAAAGAAGATGCTATTTGAAGATGCAACTACATACAAAAAGAACTGGGGGTATTGAGTTAGATGTAATATAAAGCAAGATTAACCATTTTTCAGTATTTCACCTGCTGATCAGAGCTGAACAAGGAGAACCTGGCCGACTTCAGAATACATAATTTGTTTTACAAACAGTGGGTATGTAAATAATTTGATCTGCAGGGAGCTGGCACATTGGGAACAAGAATCAGGTGGAATTACCAGCTGAACAATGTGTTATCAAGCAGTTACCGTAGTATCTAACAGTAAGTCAAGACAGTGAGTCAAGGTGCCCAAACTCAGAGGATACGTCAGAGACACATTTGATGGCATTTCCAGTACTTGACAGAGTTGGAAGGGATTTGCATTTTGAGAATGCATAAGACTGTGTGGTTGTGAAACAGCACCACATTTAGGGTCATACATAGGCCACAGCAGTCCAACGTTAGAAATAATACATTTTTGAAGACACACATGCTGTATTATTCAGCCCAACATGCCAATCAAGTGAACAAAACGATCTGTGTTCATGCTTACCCAAAACACCGCTCCTATAAAACCCTGTCAAGCATTTATAAATCATTTGCATGGTGTACTAACCAGCACTGATTAATAGTCATTTTTAGAAACAGTTTTCCTCTCTTTTTTGACTTGATGAGCACACACCCTTATCTCTTAATGGTGCTTATTTCGGCATTTCTTGGGGATCCATACAATATTCAGGAAATAGGAATGTAGTAGTTAATGAAAAATTTTAACAAAACTCCTTGTTTTGACCCTATAAAATGTAACATAGTCTCTGAGAAGTCATACAACTGAACAATTAATATGCAAAACCCTTTTCTCAAAAACATAACTCACACTACTCCATTGAAAAGGTATATTAGGTATAGCATTGAATCTTTGCTGCTTTTTACTGGGTAAACAAATATGTGGAAGATGACGCAGCTGCACAAACATGGAAAAATACTGTGAACACTGGGCTACTTTGGCTCTGAGAGGAGAGCAACCAAACAATTCAGCTATCAAAGCTGGCAGCTAAATTGAAGTTTCGATTAAAAAAAATGCAAATCTAGCTGTTTCTTTTAAGCTTGTTTGTTTTTAGTGAATCCCCAATTGTTCAAAAACAGCAACTCCACTCACAATGTTACCGTAAGGCCTATGCTGTTAAATCAGCCGGTACTTTGCTGTTCGCTGAAATACAGTTAAATCTCTGAATATAAGTTTGAGTAGTTCAAAAAGGCAATTTGTATCTTGTAAACTGGAATGTTTAAAATGAGAAAGTCCAGATAACCTGTTCACACCATTGTTAACCTGTTCACTACTATCTGCTAAAATGTGCACATAGTTTTTATCTTAATGCAGGTATTAATCCTGTCTGATCAGACTGCTAGAAGAATTGTGTGGTTAAAAAAACATTAGAAACAAAGTCTCACAATTTTTCAAAACTGTTGGTAACAACATAAGTCACAGATTCTGCTACGTGAAGGGGCTCATTGGTGTGATTTTCCAAAGGTTTACCGAATACCTTGTTGGCTTCAATTGAAATGTTTTTATAATTCAGGTTATATTTGAATGTGGTCAGCTTTCCTGTGGGGTACCTCATGGTTCACATTTTGGACCAGTACTCTTAAGAAGATATTTAGCAAATACTATGGGATGTCTTATTATCTATATGGTGATGATATCCAGCTGTTCTATTAACCCTATTGAGTTCATCTACTTGTAGTGGTTAAAGTGGTGGCCAACCAGATTAACCACTGGTTGGCCACCATCAACCAGTGGTTAATCGATAATTATTGTTACTTGAATTTTAATAAGATCAAAACCAGTGCTCTAAAGATGATAAAGAAGCAGGTCTTTTACCCTGCCCTTTGTGGCTTCGTCTGCTGTAAATAATCAGTCATATTTACCTGAACGATATTCATAACAATTAAGAAAAAAATAACTTTTAATGTCATTTTCATGGAAGGAGAAATCTTCACGTCGTTGTCCTTGGAACCACTGGCAGCACTCATACTCACTTTACTGTCCTTAAGCTTGCAATTAAGAAAAACATGCCCACAAACACTTGTTTCTGCCTGAACATAATTCAGGAGAAGTGTTGTAACAATGGATTAGTTATGGAGTTTTCTGTATAATTTTATATAACATCTACTTATTGAAGTGTGTATGGTTGTTTGTCCTGTTTGTTTCTGTGTTGCCCTGCGACAGATTGGCGACCTGTCCAGGGTGTACCCCGCCTCTCGCCCGGAACGCAGCTGGAGATAGGCACCAGCAACTCCCGACCCCATTAGGGACAAAGGTGAACAGAAAATGGATGGATGGATCTACTTATTGACGCACACAAAGCATCTGTAAGGGACTAAAAAAAACCCCAAAATTAGCCGCACGAACTGAAGGTTTAGCAACTACTGTCATATGGGGGGGTGTAATAGTACATGTATTCATACCAAACATTTCAGGTACAGCCTTGTCAGTATGTACCAAACAAATGCAGTGTTATTTTATGCCTCAAAACTTGCAGAATCTTTGTATGCGAAGCGAAGAGCACAATGCAACTTTTTGTAGCTCAACTTTTAAAAAAAATGACACCAAAATAAAACAGAGAGGACTCCCAAATAATATTTCCACATTTCTGCCATGTGGAAATATTAAGGTTTCTCATGATACTACAGTGGAGAAAGAAAGAAGAAGCAAAAAATTAAACGGTCAGCATATGTATTTTTCATCAGCAGTAAGCATGAATCTTGCTCTGCACTTAACTGAATTGCTCAAGCAACTTCTAGCTGAATGGTAACATCACCGAAGAAAAATCAGCTAAAGTTCAAATCCAGAAGTTGGCAGAATTGAACCAGTCCAAAATGCTGCACACAATGTGAGATGTGGCAACATACTGCTACTGTTGTGACAGTCTCTGACCACAGGGATTTTCTCAACAGGTGCACTCTTTTGTGTCTGAATATCAAAGCAAATCCATCGTGATTTAAACTTGTTTGTTTCTGAATGTTTGCACAGTCTTATTAGAAATTCCTAAACAACAATATATCGTTTTAAGTGGTTTTTTATTCATCCATTCAACAAGTCAGTTGTTATATTCACTTATCCTTAATTATTCAAAAAATAAAATCTCCCATCTGTTCTACAGTAGCCACTTTTTTCTTTGTTTATTGTGGTAGAACTGTTGTCTTACAATTGAAAGGTTGTAGGTTCAATTCCAGCATCTGTCTGTTATGGTTTGATGTGCCCCTAGGCAAGGCACTTAACTCCAACTTGCCTACCAATATGCATATCTGTGTATGAATGGGTAGGGTGAATGTGCAAAGTGCTTTGGGTCTGTATGACTTAAAATTATGTAAATTCACTCTACAATATATGGAAGATTTATGCAGAAAAGTATTGTGTTCAACAGGAAAATAAAAGTATGATGAGCTTTGAGGGTCACTTGGAGGATGTTGTTGATTCCCACTAGTTGAAATGATTAAGGTAGGCTATCAAAATACATATCAAACCTGCTTGGAAAGAACACAGCAATTTCAACATTCCAACTTTTCTTTAACATATTTCAAAAATTTTCCCAATATTTATTCACAACTACCAAGTATTTGTGAAATACCAAGTATTTGTGATTAAATATCACAATAAATTGGAATTTTAAAGCAGATGAATTAAAAAAAAAAAATCCATTCAAAAAATTTATTTTGAATTAAACAGAATTATTTGTAATTAATATGTCAACTTTTATTTTTGAAATTACACAGCCACTACATGCTTGATATTGCAACTTTAATCTTTTACAAAAAAAACTTCTTCATAAAAAGGTGACCAGCTGATACATAATATACAGTGTGTTGAAATGTCTCCCCCTTACAGATTTCTTCTGCTTTTATTCATCAAGCAAATTTTAATAGCAAAGTAAACAAAAGTTGACAGAGATAAATATGTGTTCTAGGTTAACTTGTGATCTCCTGGATGAGTCTTCAGGACACTTTTTGATTACATTTCATTGTTTTGTCTTTTTTTAAATTTACCATTATTTTATCAGGTGAGTTGATTGAAAACAAATTCTCATTTTCAACAATGACTTCACCACTACTTTGAGATGTTCTACTTCATTCTGTCCAATAGGATCTACTTAAATGATTTCTTGATTCTACAGCTGGGAAATATTTTCACTTAGGGCAGTGTTGGTTTGGATAGTTGCTTTTCCAGCTCATAAATGAAATTCATGATTTGAAATTAGTCTTTGTATCTAATTAGGTTTTCTTTGATAATAATGTTTGATCTCAGATATTTAGGTGTGACAGTAAAGTAAAAACAGAAGAGATGCGCAAAGGGGAAAATACTTTTTAGCAGCACTACATGATCTTCTTTTGTACGGTAAGCTGCATAGATTCCATAGATATGTTTACTGAATACAGGGTTCTCCTTTCTTTTGAGCTGAAAGCTCATAAAATGAAACAATAAAAAAATACAATTTCCAAATGAATGAACAAAATCACATCTAAATCAACAAAACATTGATGCATCACTTTAGCTACCTCATAATAAAGTGTAAAACCACCCACAGTGGCAAACGTTTCACTTTGAAACAAAAAGGAAACCAAGGGAGCATTTTTTACTGAGCTTCTTAAGGGAATCATGTCCAAAACACTGCCAGGAATCAAGAGTCATTTGAATGTGAGCATACTTACAAATCTTAGCCGTCCACAGGGAGGAGGAGTCAGACGTCCACTCGTGGATTACTGGAAGTTGTGGTAATAAGCTTTCAGTGTAAAACAGCAGCAGGTTTGGGACTTAACCCTGTCTCCATGGCAATTGCTGCATTGATGACAAATTTGCTGTTTCAATAAACAAAATGACAAAGAATGTGCCTTGCCAAGTGTTGTCTTTTTAGCAATAAAATCACCACGTATACAACACACACAGGGGGGGCATTTTAACCCACAGAGTTTGCAGTCTGATGGATCCGACTTCAACTCAGCAAAGTACTTGAGTAGACACTGCAAATCGTGAAATGTTTATTTGCAAGGCTACCTGCACCATACAGCTCCTTTCTCCCGAGGATGAGTCATCCGCCGGCTACATACGCTATGTTTGAGGTGGGCTTTGGATGAGCTCCTTGAGGAGAATGTAGAGGGGCAAAGAAACACTGCTGAGACATCACAGACGTACTGATTTTCTGTCACATTGTTTCACAACAGGAGACATTACCTGGTAAAGGAAACTTACCCATCCCCCCACGATTACCACCCTGTCAGCAGTCAGCTGTGTATTGATAACAGGAGCGAGGCATTTGCAGTCACATCTGTCTCTATATGTATTGCAGAGTCAGATGCAGGTAGAGGTGTAAACAAAAAAATGACATCTGAGACTAAAAACTATGCATGTAAAAAACAGAGGTGCACTTTCTGAATAATTGGGGAGCGATAGTGCCATTCATTTCACTCCTTGAACATTTTGTACCTTAGTGTTGGTTATTAAGTATTGAACTTTTTTGGATATGATATAACTTGGGAGGGTGTCCTACCAGTAATGAGTCAATTTGAACTTGGCAGAGGAGATTTAAAGTAATTTTCTATATTTTGGTTATAATCTGTTATAATTTCGGTTATAATATCCTTTGGATACAAAACTTGTCCTGTATCCAAAGGACAAGTTCCCTTGGATACAGTTGTGTGAAAAAGTGTTTGCCACCTCCCTGTTTTCCTGTTTTCTTTGCATGTTCATCACACTTCAGTGTTTCAGATCATGAAACCAATTTAACCATTAGTTAAAGACAACACAAGCAAACAAAAAATGTAGTTTTTAAATGCTTATTATTAATGGAGAAAAAAAAATCCAAACCTGAAACATAAAAAAGTGATTGCTGCCCCGTTAAAACTTAACTATGGTTTATCACATCTCAGTTCACTGTCTCTGGCTGCACACAAGTCTGATTACTGCCACACCTGTTTTCAATCAAGACATCATTTAAAGACCTGCCTGACAAAGTGAAGTACACCAAAAAATTCTCAAAAGCTAGACATTAAGCCAAGATCTAAGAAAATTTAGCAACAACAGATGAAGAAAGCAATCAAGATCTATCTGTCAGGAGTGGGTTACAAAGCCATTTCTGAATCTTTGGGACACCACTGAACCACAGTGAGAGCCGATATCCACACAGGGAGAACATGTGGAACAATGGGGAATCTTCCCAGGAGTGGCCGGTCGACCAAAATTACCCTAAGAGCAAAGCAAAGACTCAAGAGGTCACAAAAGACCCCAAACAACATCCAAAGAACTCCAGGCTTCACTTGCATCAAATAAAGTCAGAGGTCTTTCTTCCACCATAATAAAGAGACTGGGCAAAAATACCCATGCCATCTGATGTAATGGATAGTTCCCAGACAAAATCATGCACTCTTTATTTCTTCTAAAAGCAGTTCAAGCTCTAAAACTACCCTACTCAGCCAATTTCTGGCTGTATATTTTTTGGTGTCTGCAAAACGAGCCGTTTCAATAGTCTTCTGATTATTAAGTCACAACCAGCGGGCACTCCCCCGTTACTTTGCAACCAAGAACCCTGCCACTCATCAACCCAAGCGAAGCTCTTGTGTGATTAGAAGACGAGCATGTTTGGTCAGCCGGTTTTACCGCAGCATGTGCTACACAATAGTTGCTGGAGAACACAAGTGTTTTGATGTATCCATGCACATTCTCCCAGCAACTTCACTTCAAGAAGAACTCTTTCGAAAGAAACTGTCAATACATAACATGATTTACCAACAGACTTTGACAGAAGGAAAGTTTTGTTCCTAGTGTTCGTTGCCAATCTGCAGGTAAAAATCCTCCCGCAGTCCTAGCCCAATGATCAGGAAGAGCGAGGCAGATGTCACTCTCAGATTACGATGGTGGGGTGTCCCATCATTTTCAGAAACCACAAAAAGAAAAAAAAGTTATCTTGTAAAAGCGCACACAGGGTCGGGTCGGCCCTTCTGAAATGCTAAGAGCAGGGACTGCTCACAGGGTAAAAAGCTCAAGCCCCCGTCTGCGATTACAGGAGCTTTGACTTATCATTAAGAAATCACTTGCTGCATGGATGGTTGTGCAGGAAGCTCTACTTCTGCTTCTGGATCTGACTCAGGGTCAAAGATGTATCTACAATTGCGTGTCTGTCTGCCATCATTTTCACGTGTATAAAATGTAAACACTTAGTTGGAGGCGTGGCCAACAGCAGCTTATTTGTATAATTGTGACAGCTCATTCTTAAAGGAGTACAAAATAGACAGAACTGACCAGGTGAAATTTCATAATGTGAGCAGTGTTAGTCAAGACCACCTAACCCAAGACCAAGACAAGACCAAGACCAGAGTGTATCGAGACCGAGACAAGACCAAGACTTTTAGGGTCCGAGACCAAGTTAAGACCAAGACCGAGGGAAGTCGAGACCGATTCAAGACCAAGACCAGCGCCCCGCACTGCATGACACAAATAAAATGTGAAATATGATCAAAATTGCTAATCAAATTGATCTGAAAGATTCACATCCCCATAAAAACACCTAGATATTAAATACTTAGAGCTGAAATAAATTTAACCAATATTAAAAGCAGAACAAACTCTTT